>JAIPRN010000060.1:130679-151859 GCA_025469175.1 Geopemphigus sp. TES_GeoC_2020
AAAATACTGATTAATTTTTGCAACAAAATTATATTATACTAACAATAAATCGATCCATATATCACATTACATTTCATCAGATTTTATGGAGCCAATTATAAATACATGAAAAAGTATACACTTTTCTCTTCATTTTTGATAATTCATTTAATAAATATGTTAGGTCGATGCAGGTTACTCTTATATGTCGTTTAAATATAATAGTTGGATTTTTTAGGGACGAAAATTACACACTTTTAATAGTGAAGATTATTTATTTTATTTGTAGCCAAATTTAAAGGTTTTATATAATATATGTAAGTCTTATATCGTTAGTCTAATTAGAAATGCTAGTGAGAATCAATTGACAATGATGACCTAAATGGGCAATAGCAGTCACATAGTGCTTATGAAGTATTTATATTATGTTATATTATTATACGAGCTATCTATTATTAAAAGGAGTTCTTTACCAAATAGACATTAACATTGAACTTAATCAAAATGTATATAGTACTCCAAATACCATACCTACACGACCATGGCCATGACTAACGTGTCCTCGCAACTTCCTGGTCTTCTTCTTACTAGTAGTCTAAAAGAAAATAAACACAACACAAATTAAGCAGTTTTAATATAATAAAAATATAAGGACGATTATCTCCATCCAAAGGATAGACATAACAATGACACAAAATGTTTTAGTCTTCGTTCCTATGACAGTAAATAGTGAAGTAAAAGGATTTCATAAATACAAAATTGAAAATCAATTAAGCTTTGAAAATACGCAGCCCGGTGCCTAGCAAAAATACGAAGGAAACCGAACGGATTTGGATAACACAAAAAATTAGGAAACGTAAACGACGTTGGCTGAATAATCGGACGCACGTGAATTCGACAATCATTTAAAATCAATCGAATGGTCGTGCGATGGAGCCACATGGTACGCATAAATTTCAGGAACGAAGTACAATTCGTGATTTAGTTATCATCGTGAAACGAACCCGAGCTTGACGGTAATAATAATAATTATTGACGAAAATATAATTAATTAAAAAACACTTACCATTTTGCTTCGGTTACGAAGAAAATGAAAAACTCGCTAAATGAACTGTCACAATAATGAAAAGAACGCGAGTGGTACGCCGACGAACATGACGCACGCACGCTCACGTACAAACCATAATTGTTGGTTATGTCATATACGAAGTTAGCATCGTCTTTGGAAGCGTTAACGACCGATGGCGCGTATCGAATAATTCGTTTATATTTTTAAAATAAATGTTACTAAGATCAATTTTTTGCGTAATATGCTAATATTACGAAGTTCACATTGTGATTATTGCTGAATAACGATGGTGATTAGTGACGACCATTATCTTCGATGCATGTTTAAATTTTATAAACTAAATCCATCGTTAGAAACTCGTTCTACAGCTAAATATAACCAATCATTAATCGATCCCGCAGCCAGCTGTTTTCGAAATTCGAATCGAAAATTCTTATACTGTTAATAAATTAATGTCATGACAATTTTTAATTTCGAAACGCTGCGTTTTCGTCGAAAATAAACGCGATTCCGTTTATTTATATATATATTATCGATGATATCCACGAACAGTGGTAATATAATTAACATTAAAAGATATCTACATTATTTGTGTACGTTCTTGTAATATTTTATCACATAGTCGTTAAATTATTTTAATCGTATTTTATTAAACGGTTATAGGATTTTCATATTTTATATCTTAATGACGGTCTATGACATTTTAAAAAACAAAATTTTTGACGGAAGATGTCGCTATTTTAATAGCCATTAAGGCTAGAAATTAGTAATCGGTTATTTATTTTAATTGTGCGCAATATGTTTTTATCTTCTCGTATTAATATTAATTTTGTAACAATGTCAATTTTTTTTTTGAAACATTAGTCATTTTGGAAAAGTAAGTTTTTTCTATAAATTACTTATGGACTACAACTTAGAAACCATTCTTTGTATTATTATTCATTACAAATTTTATAAATTCTAAAAGCTTTCTGGATTTGTCGAAATTGTAATATTTGGTTTAAAACTAACGATTTTAATTTTATCATTTAAATCACTTGCTCACATGGAAATTATAAATTACAGCTATTATTAATAAATGTATAAACATCATTAAATAGTGTCCGTATACGTAAATATCAAATTTTACTATATAATTCAGTCATAACAAAAAAAAATTTACAAACAATAATTGAATTAGATGTTCTTTATTAGCCTATAATTGTTGCTGTGATGTATGTGGTATGTCTTATGGCCAACCTTTAGTTTTCTTTAAAAATTATTCAACAATATAACTATAAATAAAGTATTTTTAAAAAACAATAATGGTTCTACATAAAAGTATAAATAATCTTAATCTGTATAGGTACACTTTCTCAAAGTCTGTAATCGTTCACATGGAATGGTATTTATGTTTATTACAAATCAAGTAGTCATTGTTGCATTAATATATGAAATATGGACGCAATTACGTACAGACTTATTCACAATAACATATTTCATCGAGAATAATGTTAAAAAAAATATCTAATAGGTAATAACATATAAAATAGAAAAACAATTTAATGATAAATCGAAATGAAATATTAGTTAAAATTTACAAAACAGTATGATAAAAAAAAATTAGGTACATGAATGGATTTTATAATAACAAGTGAATTGTTTCAACAACACAACTAACATAGAGACTATACACACACACTTATATTAACTTAAAAACAAATTACAATACGAATAAAATAATATCGCATATCAACAACTTAATGGTAACATAGTTTATAAATGCTAAATTTCTCAAATTAGTGGTACACTACAATAAATTATACAATACAATTAATCATTCAAAAATATTGATGGAAATAAGTTGAATAATATGAATAAGATAAATACATATTACCCACGCAAGAGATCAACACTAAAATGCAGAAGGGAAAACTAAATATAATGTATGTTGTTACATTTGAGCATATTATCAACAGTCAAAATAGAGCACAATTATCACAATTCTCCAATATTATTATATCTTTTTAATTTTTTTGGAAATATATCTTTATACAGAACAGGATCAGCTCTATATTCAATTAGTTTTAATGGCATTCTACCATAAATGGCAGCAAACTTATTTATGCACAATGTTCTAGTAGCCATATGTCCTTGATCGGCTGATAACATTTCAGTGTTTATGCACTGTGGACATTTAAACTTCTTTTTTGGAGTTACCTATTAATAGATTAAAAAAGTATTTTTTAATTTGAAAGATTACAATTAAACAATATTTTGTGATTACTTTGATCGGAGCTTTGTTCGTAGTGTTAGATACTAAAAAGTTCATAGCTATATCTTCACAATTCATGTGATCATCAACCCATTGTTTGATATCGCTAGGCATAATATATGTATAAGCGTGATTCCAATACTATATACAAATATTTCAAAATTTTTTAGATGTTGAGTTGGCAATATTATATATTAATGGTAATTGATCTTACTTTATGGTAAAATGCTGCTCCAGTTAATACCATAGATATTTCATTTTTCCATTCAGATTCATATTTCCAAGCATTGGTATTGTTATTCCACACATGAGTTCTAGATGGAAAACCTACTATATGATCAGGAAATTCTTTCCAAACCTAAAAATAATGAAAAATACGCGATTAATTTGTAATTGAGAATTAATCAATAAATTATTTACTTGAAATCCAAATTCTATTTCATCCAAAGTCAACATAAGTATATCATCGTCCAAGGATAAAACAGCTTCTGTTTCAATTTCCCTGTATGGAAAAAATCTATTTGATAATTTATTTGCAGTTGTTTGTACAACTTTTAGCGATATATCCGTTTTTGGCCATACTGAAACTTTAATTAGTAAAACTTTTATTGATGAAGTTTAAAACATCTATTGCGATACATACAATGTGGTGGAGATTTATATTGATTATTCCAAACAACTATAATCTTTTGAAGACTTGGCGTTTTACTTATCATATTGATCAGTTTAAATAAGCTGTCTACTCGATCATAGGATAATATTATGGCAGTAAACCCCGCAGACTCCGACATATATGGTAGAAATAATGGATTTCTAGCAGATTCCTAAACATAAATTAAACATGAAAACCTAAATATTGATAATTATTAGTTTTTACATACTAGGTATGGTCTTAAATTCCAATCTTCATACAAATCTGAAGTGTGTGGATGCAGTCTTTGGCTCAATATCTTTAGTGTAGTCATGGTAATTATTTGTGGCGATGATAAATATGTTTGATAAAGCCAACGACCTTGAGCTGCCATTTCTTTCCGCCTGTCTAAAGGAATGCCAGAAACTACGTCTAATAAAGTGTTCAGTTCCGTTTCACTCCATAAAATTACAGCCCTTTAACACACATTTAAACGTAAAGTTTCGTCAGAAATTAATGCATAACAAAAAATATAAACCTCTTCCAATCAATAACTTCAAAAAATGGTAAAACAACATGATTAATGGCTACTATTGGTATACATCCTGCAGCCAGTGCATCAATTAAAGCTATATCCATTAACCGAGGGCCAGGCAATATCAAACAAAATACACTTTCCTAAAAAAAAAACATTACATTAAATTATATAGAATGTGCATTCAGATATTTTTGAATACTATGATTATTTTAAAACTGTAGTTATATATTTAATTACATGCCTGTAATTACACATCTAATAATTACATAATAATTCATATCTGTAAATTATTGAAATTTTTAGGTAAAGCAGTTACTTACAGCAAGAACATCTATATATTTATAAACAATATTATTATGACACATTTTTAATCTATTATTATCACCAGTTGAGCATTGTTCCATAATTCTTATCGTCGATCTTTGTTTCTCAATCGATTTTAATGAAGCAATGAAACTGTTATGAAGATTAGTTTGAATAGTAGTAATAAATATTGGCCTGAAAATTGTTTAAAGATTCTGATTAAGTAGTATATTTACACGGTTAAATATCTATAAAATTATAAGTACCTATATCTAAAAGTATAATTATTATTTATCGAAACGGCTAAATCACTGTAAATTGCTATTGAAACATCAAAAGATGATCTATATGTCCAAGAATCAAAACCTACGCCAGCAACCATGGCTTTACCAATAGACAAATCGACGACAGTTTTATAATCAGGCGCTGTTCCTGGTACCATATTAAATATCAAATGATTTTGACCATCATTCCAACTAAAAAAATGGGTTGAACATCAATAACATAATGTAGTGATTTCATCATTGTTATAAAATGTAACTCACTGTGGCAATAGCGTAAGAGCTTGCGATGTTTCTTTCACACGAAATCGATTTTGATTTAAAGTGTCAATAGATGGCACAAAAACACACGCTTCGTCGGGATTTTGCGTATAATATCGGCTGCGTGTTATAGTATTCAATATAGAACGGTATTCCTTTGATGTTTTTCCACCAATTGGTATGCCATCCTGATCAATGTGTTTCGCCATTGGATAAATGTAAACTTTAAAATCGCCGTTAAACTTATGACTACATCTGTATATGTTGAAACAGTCGTAGAATGTACAGCGAGGGTCTGTCGCAGTGATTGGGCTACCATCACGAATAATGTATTGGCGGACTTCATGTGTTTTAGAAGATGGTTTCTGGAGTAGTGCGTGTATATATGGCACAATGAACACGTACGCAAAGGATAGGAGAAACGTAATGAAAATAGAAACGTAGACGAATTTTCGGTGTCTCAACAGACAACAACATGTCGAACGAATGAACATTGTCCTGTCAGTGACAGTAATGAGGCAAACGCCTCTTGGAACAACACGAACATTGGCTCGATGAAGGCATTTTCTTCGTACTCCGAACCGGCCAATCAGCGTTGTATTGAATGGTTAGTTTTTCATTTATCAAAATCATGCTTAAACACCGTACGTCGAGTGTCAAATAGAAAACGAGTCATTTTTTCGTCGTTCGCTTTTTCGTTAAAACACAAAATATACGTTAAATATAGTTTGGCACGTTACATTCGCGCACGTGAAACGAGTACACGTTTCAACGGTTAGAGCTTTACATTTTCGGTTCCGCCGCGGTCGCTAACCGATACACAAATTAAATGATACTCTATATATATATATATTATCATTTTCGAACGTACATTTCCATAAACGTAATATCACATTTTTAAATAAAAACATTCTTATCCGGTATCGAATTATCATTGTCGAACAGGTCTTGCCAAACAATCGACGGTTACGCGAACAATAACCCGTCCCGGTATGCACTGCGCATCATCCGGTACGTATGGCCGACAACGTTTTTTTTCGACTCTTCGGTATTTTCTAGCAGCCGTCTGGTAATTCGTTCGTCATGCGGTTTTCGTCTTTCAAAAAAACGCGACGCTTTGTATTATTAATTGTAACGTCCTGTTAATTAATATTCGATTAGACGAATAACATGTTATAGATTATACAATTTGATATCGCTTAACTCGTACATATGTTCAATATACATCATTGTATATGAAGTCTACGAGGTGTTTTGCGATTTGTATTTCGACGGTTTTTTTTAGTATTTTTATTAATTTCCGAAAATGTGTCGTACGCGATATTTATATTACGTTTTTTTTTAAAAAACAACTTCGGGACGTCACGATTTAAAATTAGGTTTAACGAGAATAGTCTATTACGGTCAATATATAGCTACACGACGTATAAAGTATGCAATTCTTGGAGGATAATGGGTTTTTTCTACGCTTCATGTTACAATTTATAAACGATAACGACCGATATTACGAATTATTTAATACGAATTCAAAAAGGAACTCGGGGAAAAGATCGCTCGAAAATATTTTAAGTACTACACTTCCCGTAAACTGTACTCTCAAGTAATCAGTCAAGTACACGATTTTCATATTAATATCCCACGGTTATATTTTATTTTTAAAAGAACGAAGTACGATAAAAATATGAAACGTAATAAAATGAAAATATTTGACGTACGTGGGTGTGACATATATATGCATATATTTGTCTGTAATTTAATATATATATATATTAACGATTTTTTAAAAAAAATGTCGACGGCATATTTGATAACGAGTTATGAAATTCGTTTATTTATAATTTAAATTTGCGAAAAAACTAAAATTTAAATTATCTAATATGTTTTTCTAAAAGTCGAAATATTAAAATTAATTAGTTACATAATTTAAAAACGAATAAAGACCGCAAAAGTAACTGGTAAAAACATACACAAGTATATTTATATTTTTTGGTAAATTTTTTAATAATTATTTTTTCTAAATTCGACCATCATCAAAAGAAATATGTTTTGTTTTTTAATAGCTATTTACTTATTAGGCATGGTACGTATATATATATTATTATTATTATTTATTACAATAGATTATAATTATTATTAATGAAAAGTCAGACAAAACATTTCCTTTCTCCTTTAAATAAACTAGTGCTATACAAATTGGAATATTTATATATAACGCCTACATATGTAGCAGGATATTAATACTGTGTATAACAGGAACTTAAATAACGACCATCTGGATTTTTATTTTTTCCATATGGGCCTCAACAAATAACATTCCAACACACACACACACATATACACATATTACTCCCGTATATATTTTAGAAATATTTTGTTGCGTGTATTAAAAAAATACTAAAATAACAAAATAAGGTTAAGAGACAGCGTTGCCCTCTGTAAATTATCTATGTATAGAAATATTGCTGGATATACATATATAAGTAAAATTTACAAACTTTCAGTCTTCGTTACGTGTAGATACTTAAGTTTTCACAAAATTTTTGTGTCGCGTCGTTTATTTATGATATAATTTACAGCTTTCATTTATCGCCCTTGATAAATTAAAAACATTTGAAAGCCCTATTTATTTATATATATATATATATATGTATACATTGTTGCGTGTCGTAGAATACTTTGCGAGTCGATCTATTTGATAAATGTTAAAACAAACCATATATATATAATTAATTTAAAGTATAGACTATCATACACGTTTTATTCAATGTAAGTATATTTTAAACGATAATAAAAACTAAATAGACGCAAATATATACCGAATAGACGATCAGCGTCTTTATGTCCATCTCAACAGTAAAACTCATAGATGTTCTTTTTTTTCTATTTCTTTTTTGCTTTTAAACGAGTAGTATAAAGTTTATGGTTAAGTAAAGTTTAGAGTTAAATATATATATGTATAGATTATTTATTTATTTAATTTTTTTTTTAACAAATTTACGCGTAGAAATCATTTTTTTTTACAGCGATTCTCTCTGAACGAAACGTTTTATATTATAATAATACGCCTAATAATTTTTTATTTGCCCTGTATTTTCGACAATTTCATTTTAGCATGTACATGTTCAATTATTTTTGAATGCCCTCGGATAACCTTTGACCCATTACGGTACACACGAGCGCGTGTACACACACGCGCACATACATACATCGATGTTGTATTTCGTATGTATTATTGTAGTCGTCGTTTCCATGACTGCATTTAATATACTTTACCCGCTAAAAAACGGTTTGTTGGTACTTTACCACACGCTATATAAAATACATTCAATATATTTCCTAACATTTAGTATACCTATTATCTATGAAATAGACCTAAATTAATATCGATTAAAATATGTTTTTAATTTGCGGTACGTGGGTACAAATACAATTATTTAATTTTAAACAGTTTTATTACATCAGAGGCATCTATATTTTATTTTGAAAATAATGTCACGTTTAATTTACCTGTCAAGAGACACCTGTCATATATATATATATATACAATGGTTAATTGTTTTATTAAACGTTAACTAATATTATTTATATACGAAAACTAAGTAGTAAGCTAACTACTTAACAAACATTTGTGTATTATTTGTTCAATTTCAATTATCCGTATAAAACTACATAGCAATACTTATACAGGTTATATATATTCTAACAAATATATTCGAAATTAAAATTTGAAGCCATAAATATCCGATTTTTATATACGTAAAACATTTTATAATTAACATCTTATATTTATATTTTACTTATATAGACATGTAACGGCGTTAAATTATAATATAAAATAATATAATTTAACGTACAAAATATTTAGATTTGTTTATATACATAAACAATGTTTTTTTTCAATTCAGAGCAGAGTGAAATGTTCAATAAACTTTTTTTATAAAATCTATTCTGATTATTTTGTATAAGAATTTGGTAAGCAATAATCTAACAGAAACCTATTTAAATATATACATTTACCATCTATGTTTATATTTTATCATTTTATGAAGGTTAAATGGTTTTCGATAATATTTAACCATCTTTAATAAATGACAAATATATTTTTGTTATTGAGCTTTTTAGGTTAAAAAATAATAATTGGAAAGTTCGTTATATATTACGTTATATAAAGGTACGTTATTTTGATGTTAATCATTTATATCATAACATTGTATAATTATTGGTCGTTCCTGATTTTATGTTATCATAAATTAAAATTCAAAGTGACAGTCTGATAAAAAATTATAATTTATGCTACGAACTATATAAGTAAATAATTATTACTAAATATTTTATTAATTACGCTTTACATTAGTTACCATATTATAAATTAGAGCCAAACCATATTAGATTTACTCGTATTTATTGTAGCTAACAATTTATTATACACCATCATTAGGAATCTAGTGTTCAGTATTACACTCTAGTTATATGCAAAGCCTAAATTTTGAATTCAATATTTTTTTTAAATACCTATCATCTACTGAAGTATACAGTTGTTTGTAAAAAATATTAAAAGTACCTTGTAATGGTATCGACTTTGAATAAAAACAAAAAAAAATTATTATTACTTTGCTAATATATAAATAAAATATGTTACGCGCATTTTCAAACGTTTAAATTCTTCGTAGTTTTTAAAATAATTGTTACGTTTATAAAATATACTTTTCAATTTTAACATTGTTATTTTTATATTTTTTTTAGTTTTCATTTGTTTTTAGTACTTGAATAAACAAATAGTACATATAAGTATTAAAATATACTTTAAAAGATTGGATATAATATAATCTACCGATTTATAATTATATAATTGTAAATATATTTATAACCATATTTGATATAGTTATAATTTATGACCATATTTGACAAAATATTTATTAGTGTATTTTCTATATAGGTATTTGAATACTTATTTTTACAGGAAAATACTTGTTTTCTTTGTCTTGAAATATTTTAGGTATACCCTATATGTATTTACTTACTATGTTTTTTTTGTACGTCAAGTTAATATTTAACTGGTATTCGTATTTTTTTGTTTACGATTCATGTCATTTCATATCGATTTATACTGACATTTTTCATTTGATATGTAATGCACACCGATATAAATATTAAATGTAATTTTATATTTAATCACTTCTAAAATGTCGTTATTTTTTTCGAACGATTTTCAATTTAAAAATTAAATATTATTTTGTCGATAAAATAGTACGCGATTCGTATATTATTATTGTTCAAATTTTAATCGTATTTTGAACGGTAAATTCAACGGTGTTATAATTAATTTATAATATATTAATTGTATCGTTACGTTTTTATATAAATATGTGTTATTATAATAAACGTTGATTTTCGAAGGTGTACACCTTTCAGAAGTCTATTTACATATAGTAGCTGGTGGGCACATCTAAAATCCTAAACAAAGATATAAAAATAGTTTTTACAAATGTGTTTCGCCACATTTTACATTTTCTAAATTGTATTTATGTTTCTATTATTATAACGAACAGTGATTAATAGATATCAGCGATTGTAACCTCTGCCGTTATTTTTTCAAAGTTCGACGATTATTCTTTTAACATCGATTGAAATTCAAAATATATACTCGGAATTTTGATATTCAAGGTCAATATAATATGCGTAAACAACTATTATTTATTTGAAATCGCCGATGTGTATTTAATGCCTATACGGTGTTTAAAGTCCAATCCTACTATTCCTTGTATATGGAAATGTGATTCTGTACAGTTTTCATAAATAATAAGTAACATATTGTCAATAATGATCTTAATATAAGCACTATGCAGTGTATGGCAAAATACAAAAAAGCAAGATTTTTCATCTGGTCATAACTAAACATAAAATGTTGATTTTGTATATTATATGTAACACTATACAATTAAGTGCCAGTATGATACACAGTCTATGTAATATGTAGACATCACGACAAAGGTTAAATCTATTTATTGGTATTATATAGGGATCGTTGACCTTCTTTTATTGGCGAATTTCAAGTTTAACCAAATACGAACTAAATACTCGAGTTATATTATAATAGAAAGTCGGAGTGGGGACTTCAACAAGAACAAAACGAAATTATGGAAAAGATTCATAACAGAATTTAAACGAAAAATTCATTATTCAATTACCCGACACGACAGAATGATAATATATATGTAATACAAATAATGAAGTTTATGATTTATAAAAGCTTAAGTTATGTATATTGTTACATTGTTTTTTTAAACAAGTCTATTATATATACAAAATTATCGAAATTTTTAAAATTGTAAATTTTTGAATAATACGTAGTTTAATTGTGAAAAATTTGACAAATCGTAAATGTAATATATTAAAGAGTAAAATCATTTAAATCCAAATAATTGTATTGAATTTTATATTTTCGAATAATTTGTAAATAGTTTAATAATGTACTATTAAGTATATAACGAACATAATTCCATTAATATTATTTATAACCATAATTAACTATAATATTCTATACGATATAGTAATAATAATTATAAATAGTAGTAATCTCTAGTTCGTCTGTGAAAGTGGGTAAAAAATAAACATTTAGTTTAATTTTTACCATAAAAACCGCACGTGTAAGTCAGACCTGCCTTAAAAAAAACCACTCACAGAGGTCAACATATATTTATATATATATATTTTAGCGCACGACTCGATTTTTCCGATACATGTACGACCCTTGGTATTTTAAAAGCAAAATGTAATGAAATTATGTAAACATTTTTATCACGCGTTAATCCGAATAACCGTCCAATTAACCGGCTATTTTTCAAAGATTTTAAACATTTTAAAAAAACGATCTTAATTGTGTAAATATTTTTTGAAAATGATATTAATTGTGTGTACTATCTAGTATACAAATAACATATATGTACGTGATTTAATATGTATTTTTGTTTATTATCCAATATTCGAAGAATAGGCCAGGAAATTCGTATTCGTAGAAATACAACGCGCCAATAATAATAATAATAATTTTATATTATTATCTATAAGCATAATAATAAGTACTACATAGAAACTACAATTATTAATGACACATTACGCCTCCAGCAGTAGTCATCATAACGCGTCAATTCAGAACGTGTTTACTATTTAAAAACAAGAATAAGTCATTCCGTGAGTTTGAATTATTTAAATATTTTTATCGTAACGTTGGTATTTTAAAACATTCGAGTTGATATAAGTCTATAATTATTCGATTATTTTATAAAACGCTCAACGCGATTAATTAAACATTTTTAACAAATTGTTAGTCGTAATTATAGAAACTACCGTTAGCTGTTAATTTCGTTATTATTTTCGAGAGAACTAATATTAGATACGTATGTTTTCTAATATTTTTTTATCTATATTTATTAGTTAATTAATTGAAACCCTCATTTTCAATACAAAATAAAAACATTAAGGGCTAATATGATTAAACGGTAAAAATAGTTTAAAATTAAAAATCGTTTTTTAATATTATTAGAAAAATCTTCCAAATGATATCTAGCGCTGAAGTATATATTATTATTATCAGATCTTAATAAATAACTTCAAAGCTAATAAACGCGCCCATTTAATTTGAAATCTACGAAAACCTTGGTCATATTTCGAAATACTATTTATAAATATTTTTATTTAAGGAATAAAACTTTTAAGTAATATTATTTTAACGCCTACTGTAGTAATGACGATATATCTTAATAAAGTGTTATCGACTCAAACCCCTCCCTTCGCGTCCGATTATATAATATACTAATACTTTTGACTATTAGTAAATTTTTCGCTATAGGCATTTCTATGAACGTTTTTTTCGTATTTTGCTTCCAAACGCTCAGCGATCACTGAAAATTAATCGATCCGATATTTTTCGAAAACTTCTTAAAATTCATATTCAATCGTGGTAATCGTTTTTTCTTGTACAATGTTTACCCAACACACGTTATAAGTAAACGAAAAATCTCAAGATTAAAACTAGACCAATGAGTCCGGGTTCCATATACTGAACGTAGATCGCCGGAAAAATATTTATACGTTTAAAATACAATATAATGCCTCAATGGATTGAAATTGATACGAACGATAAAAAAAAAACAAATTCTATACGTGAATAACGTATGTGTGCTTTGGGTTATCAGGAATATTGATTTTTTCGTTATTTTTCATTATTCGTTTCTATATGCGGAATATATTCATGGCGTCGTTCTAGAATAATTGTATCGAGGTGGAGAGAGACTGTACGATTTAATAATTGTCGCACGAACGCGTATACAAATTTTAAGTACAAAAACCGATTATTAATTAAACTAATTAATAATTATTATTGTGGTTACTCGCGAATTTGACTGTGCGCTTATACAACTCGTATTCGGAATAATGATCTATAGCAGTTTTTATTTTACGTCGGTTGGACCCAGTCGCTATGTGCATACACGCTC
Organism: Geopemphigus sp. TES_GeoC_2020; assembly: GCA_025469175.1. Lineage (NCBI taxonomy): Eukaryota > Metazoa > Arthropoda > Insecta > Hemiptera > Aphididae > Geopemphigus > Geopemphigus sp. TES_GeoC_2020. Next base: position 144,491 of record JAIPRN010000060.1, read on the forward strand.
GTGTATAAAGCGAGGCTAAATCCTTTAAGCACCTGAGCGTTTGGGCTTATATTTAAAGCAGTGGTTTAGCGGTCTTGTGTGTATAGATTTTATCGATGTTGTCGTACGAGAATATAAATGAGGGAAAAATATCTTCTCTCTTTGAAGACGTAATAGACAAAACCGCGGAATTCACTCAAAAGGTAAATAAAACAATCCCTTCGCTATAATTACTAATTAATTATATAATTAACGTGTATTCGTTGACGTAAACTGGCGGATGAAACATCACGGACAATTTTTTGACTTTTATTTAACGGTTAAAAGTATATAGTTTATCGTGCCTATATGGCGGCCTTGATAAAAATCTATTGACGTTCCGACGTGGTTAGATACCGTCAACGGATTTGTACGAGACACAATGCGAAAACTATAACGGTGATACGATCGGTGAACGAGATGCGTGATTTTTGTCGGACGACGAGGTCACATGAGACAAAATAATCACGTCGATTTATGTTTAGTCTATTTTTCGAGTATATAATTTATTATCGTGTACACGGGAGTTATGGAGGTATGACGAGACGGAAACTAAAATACACGTTTGAACGTAAGCCACATATACACGAAAATACGTTGTGTTTCGCGTGTGGACCGATACGAATACAACGGATTATGTAGTGATGTATGATCGGGAACGAGTGGAGAACTTAATCATTTTCTATATAAGTTTTCGTCCGCTGTGAATAATTATTGTCTACACACACACATATATATAACTTCTGTTACGACTAGAACATTCCTGCAACAATCCATGGGATGTTATGATATAACGTTCGGTGTTTAAATTGGTAAATAAATAATAATAATTTTAATCGTCGTACGATTTTTATTCAACACGAATATATATATATACCGTTATCGTATTTTATATTGAAATCATAACGATCAGCGATATCGTGTATAAAATTTAAGCATCCAAATTATTTGTATTTATAATTAGTGTTTGTAAATTAAAAAACTATTTATCGTTGATAGAATACGATTTATAGATGTTTAATTTGCCCCAAAATGAATGCTTAAATCTATACAGTGAATATTATTTAACTAGTTTTAATTTCGTGTCTGTTAATACATTTAAAGGTGTGAAATATTAAGAGTTAAAATCAATTTTTTAAGCAGAATTTACGAGAAAAATGTGTAGTGAAAATTGACGCAATGACGCTTCTATGTATAAAGTTGTGAATAGCCTAAGGTATAATTAGTTGCCTATTTAATGTAATTTATTAGGAAAACAAATAACACGTACAATATATTATACCCTTACAAAATTATAACGCCGAATTATTTTAGATCATCTAATTTTAAATTTAATTAGTACAGTGTAGTTTTGTATTATCTTAAGGCCAAACATTTTTGTAATTTGATATTATTACGATAATACATTTACATTTCTCACATATAATACGTTATAATCATAAAATCGAAAAATATAAGCTATAACAAATTTAAAAAATAATGGTTTTTCATTAAGAGTTATTTGTTTTATTATATAAAATGTATAAATACATTTATTGGACCATTTTTAAAAAAAACGTTAAATAATTTTCTAGTTTCCTATTAGCGAAATATTTTTTAAAAAAATTAGTAAAAGGTATCAGAAAACGATTAGCAAATCGTTAAAGAGTACGAGTTATCACACTCTATCACGATTTGTATAGTATAATATAATTTTCAAACAAAAACTTTTCTCTAACGTTTCGAAAATGAAATTATTAGGAGGAAACGTGTGATCTATAATTGGGAAATACAGACTAAAAAAAAATATATTTTTATAAATTTTTCGGTGATGTATTATTTAACAATTCTCAATTAGTTCCTAACAAATCCGTTAAAATTGTAATATTACATGATTATTATCGTGTTTACTCGGGTATTATATAACCATAAGAATATTAGATAGCACTGTCGAATCTTTGACTATGTTCGATGAGTATGACTAAATGAATATGTTTAATACTTGTCTGAACATTGTAGTACCAAATTCACTTACTTTCATATAGATCAACTCTAGATGTCTAAGTACATTATTAAGTACGAACTTCGACAAGTTTACACTTTGAGTTTACATAAAAATCATACTATATTTTTTCGCTTTAGAAACATTTATATAGGTTTTTTATATTGTAACTTTGAGTCTTTATAGGGTTCTCGTTATGGCCACCATTCCACGCTAATATTTCCCTGTTTTCATTGTCTTCTAGTCTTATTCTCTGCGAGTATTTTCCGAGGTTAGTTTCCATTGTATGTACCAATTTCTGTATACGACAACCTTTAGAACTTTCCTGTCGAATTCACTTGACATTACTTTTTTGATAATAACACTAGATTTGCGTACTTGACCAGCTCTTTATATATTTATTGATTTTAATGTATATAATTATTCGACATTAAAATGTCGGCAAGTTATAGACAACTATTATATTTTTTCAAACAGCTGATAGTGATCCGGTAATATATACGTATATTATACATCGTATTACTAATATTGTTATTTTTATATAATAATAGCGTCACAGTTCACAGATAAATATATAACGCTTAATTGATAAGTGTCTGTATAAATATAGTAATAAAAAATATACGTATATGCAGTAATATCTACCATAAAGATACATATTATACGGTGACTCATTCATATGATATTTATTTTGACTAGGCGAGGTATAAATATTTATATAAGCTATTTAATCGGTGGTATTAGTACTCTTAAATTTAAAGTAATTCATAACTAATGTAGTCACAATATATGTTCTAATAATACATTCGAAATAATTAATATTATACCTAAATAATAATCGAAATAAATACGTATATTTTTTAACTCGTTGATATTTGTTTTAGATTTTATAACAGGAAGGCTATATTCTAGAGAACGTCAAAAAATCCTAGAAAATTCGAGTTATAGTGATAATTGATAATTTGAAATGATATATATTCGTGATGTATTAAGTTCGAATTCGGAAAACGGATAAAAATTACTATAGATATAATTTAAAATCTATTTACGTCATAACATAATTCTATAATCGCAATGTGGTTATTGTGTATTATGTATTATGTATTATATTACTATTTTGTATAACTTATTGATTATTTAAATATATATTTTTCCGTGAAATTTTAAATTTGTTGACCATGGTTTACTATAAAATTCAAATCAGTAAGTCTTAGCATTTTAAATTATTCAGCATTATGTTTATTAATTTTTATCGGTCGGTAATGGAGTGGGTACCCCACGACCGGTTTGTGTATGAATATATCTATAAGTTTAAATTTATTGAAATAACCGATCGCGTCTCATTAACACCATTTGACGATGAAAAGCCCCAAGACCAACAGTATTCGATGAAAAGTAACCACAAGATCAACAACACCACTCAACGAGGAACAGCCACCAGAACAACGCCAACAACAACAACCGCATTGGCTTCCCCATTTCCCTCTTAGGTATTTATTTCATTTCGTAATTAACTATGACTAGTAAGAAATTTAAATTGTACGACATTTTTTCGAGATAATGTCTATCGATATTTTCAAAATCATATAATTGACGAAATACTTTTTAGGTGTGAAGAGCAATCCAGTCGTTTTAGATCTTTTATTATAATTATTATTATTATCGTCACAAAAACGTTTACGCCTTAGGTCGAAATGTAACCCCCGGTATAGGTTAGTTGATTTTACAAAAGGAACTAAGTTCATGAAACATTACAAAATGATATTGAAGATTAAGTTTTAAAATTGTTTAGCGCGTGTTATTTTGATTTTTGATATATAAAACTATCGATTTTTAGCGGCAAACGTTTCCATATCCTACGCTATATTTTATGGTAAACCAGTAACGATGTAGCCAATAAAATGGAACGAGCGTGCATATTTTCACGTACGACGTTTGAACGGCGGTATTAATTTGCTATTTTCGTTTTTTAGGCTCGCGGAAGGAAGGAAAATCTGAGTTCCGTAAATATGAATTTCTTTAACGAATACGTACGTTATATAATCGTACAGAGTACAAGAACTGTTACGGCAGTCGCAGGAGTAGAACATTCCGTAATTGGACAATTACAGAGGCCGCATCGGACTCAGAGTAACTTTTTCGACTGTTTTTTCCGGGCTTGCAACAATGGTCACAAAGATGGTTCACTGATCGTGTTAGACAGCCGCAATAGCGCGGAGATTCATCAGCTCGGTGTTAATAATCATAAAGACAACGGTTCGATAATCGAGTTACATAGCTGCCACAGTGATAACGACTTCGGCAAACCCACCGTTCGGTTTCGTAATGGCGATTACGACGAGTACTCGTATTGTCACCAACCCGCGTTATGTATGCTCGTCGTCAGTTTCGTTCAAGTGAGTCGCGCGTAAAACAAAATCGATTAAATCGAAACTATTTCGGACGTAAATTCGTTTGTTTTTCGCAAACGGCGTAATTTAGATGTTATTTTACACTTGGGACGTTGCGAAGTTAAAAACAACTGACCCGTCGGCGTTGCTGCTTGGTCCCATAGCGTCGACATTCGTCTACAATCCTCATCGAAGAGGTGAAACGTGGCGTTTTTTGACATACGCGTTTGTACACGTCGGGTAAGTTGTCGCCGATACCTATCGGTCGATGAAGAGAATTATTTATCGTTTATTACCAACGATGGTTCCCCGGACATTCGTACATTTCGATTCGGTTGCTTCCGTCGAGATGGTCCGCGAAACATAAATCTCTAGCGCCCTTCTGCGTTTTCCATATTACAAAATGTTTCTTCCGATCGTTTTTATTCGAGACGCGTATTTTTTACTATTTTTAACGCGTATACGTCGCGCAATCCGTTACGTAATATTATCCGCCGTTGATTTCCGTAGACAAATCAGTTTGGTGGTAAACTTAATCGTTCAACTATTGCTCGGAGTGCCGTTAGAGATGGTGTATCGCGGTCGGAAAGTGATGGCGATTTATTTTTCCGGCATTTTAGCCAATTCGCTGGCCACATCCGTAACGAACCCTTCGGCTTGGTTGGCCGGTGCTTCTGGAGGTGTTTACGCTCTAATTGCGGCGCATGTAGCCACTGTGATCATCGTGAGTTTGTGTTCAAATTTATATAATAATACAGTGCGTGTGTGTCAATAATATATACATAACTTTTTATTGTTTATCCGCGTAGAAATAATTTTTTTTTGTTTATTCGACAGTAACGTATTAAGTGGAATTTTTTCTTACGAATCAGAGACATTTTAACTTCGATGGATATTAACATAAAATTATTTATTTTACTGAACATCTCGCGTAGTTGACTACAATTTTCCCAGTTTCTGTTTCAAAAATTTAATGTTTTCATCGAAGTATGTCCATTGTTTACGTAAAAACGTTTTTAGTTGCCTATTTTTCTGATACTATTGTTTTTTAAAATTTCACGCGTTTCAAATTGTATTTTTTAACATTAGACACAAATATTTTTAAATTCATTATATATGATTTTAGCACTTATTATAATTATTTCAAATTTGATACTTATATATATGTCGCTGTATTATTTAATTAAAATAAAAACATAATAAATATAAGTCGAAGCAATTTATAGTGAATCGTAGTTTTCACAAAATTCCATGATACAAAAACAATTCCTCGATATTTTTAAAATTGATCCGAATATATTTGTAAGTAAATAAAAGAGGTTTTTTCAAATACGTAATTATTATAATTTACTTTATCGTATTTCTTAAACGTATATTAAATAAGGCTTAAAATTCGATATCTTAAGTGATCGATTCACGAAAATGTCAATTTATCGGAACCTTTTTTTAATAATGAAAAGGAAGCGGGACAAAACATAATTTCTAATTCGTTAAAATATAACGAAATGGTCTCCACATAATTATACATTCGTATGTCCTCAGAATTGGTCCGAAACAAAATTCGTCGTTTACCAAATATCGGCATTCACGTTTTTGACGACTCTCGACGTGGCCGGGCCATCTCTTTACGCTCACTACGCGCACTACGGAGATCCGGTAATATATATTATTACGTATTTACGCGACAACCCTCAAGACTTTTTATAACTTTTAAGACGCTTTTACGACACAGTTTTTAAAACCTTTTCGGCGCCAGTATTTAACGACGAAATTGATTATTATCGTCGTCGTCGTCGTTGTTGTTGTTGTTTGTTACAGATCGATTTTACTACGCTCTTGGCGGGCGCCGTCGCCGGACTTCTCATTGGAGTGTACACGTTACGCAACCGTTATAATTATGCCCGTTCGTGGGAAAACGGATTGCGGTGGTTTTGTTTTGTCGTTTACGCCGCGTTAACAGGCTCGATCGCCGTTTGGAATATGCTGTTTTCCGAGTACTTCGCCGGAGGAGAACCGCGATTATAATACGGTCGAAAACGATATCATGTTTCACTTCGTTCATTTCGAATTCCACTCGGGAGTGTTCCAAAATGTATACGCGAATATTATCGTCGTAATTATTACTTACGTGTTTATTCAAGTCTGTGATGAAATAAAGTATATATAGAAACATGACCAGAATACTAGACAAACGCCCAAAAGATAAAAAAAGAAATTAGCGAACAATAATACGTTACATCACACGTATCACCCTTTCTGTTCTCTGTCGGAATGTACACCGTCGATAAAAACTGTACAATTTTTTTCTGAATTACAAAATGACCTTAAAGCCGCCATTATACGGTGTGTAAATTTATTGTCATACCAAATAATATGAACCATCGACCGATATACTAACGTTTCGCGTTAATTTTACCAACAACGGATATTGGAATAATATAACTCCGACGTCCTACAAACGATTTCGTCTCAAAAGCACGCGATTTAACAACTCCTTGTATAATATCCTATATAACTCGTACGTCTTCGCATACATTTTTAAGTAATCCGTCGCGCGGACTAATTACGGCCGTAGAAAGTAATTAACTTAAATTCGATTCGTTAAAACGATTTGGCCCCTGCTGTAATGTATAATAATATTATCCACAAGAAAATGCTTCGATCGCGGTAATTATTTCGTGGCTAAATCATTTACTTATAGCGTAGATCGCGTAAATGTATTTCGTGAATAAAATATTCGGCCGGAATTTCGTATCCGCGGGATTCGAAAATATAACGACGAAAAGTATATATATTCGTTTTCCTAAACACACTATTAGGTAAATTCATCTTAAAATTTCGCGCGATTTTTTACAAAACAAACGCCAAACCCTTTTTGTTATTTTAAACGAAACATTCGATTTACGTTGAGATTACACGAACATGTTATACCTTACATATATATATCGTGGGTTTAATACTGTTTATTGTCGTAAATAAG
>JAIPRN010000061.1:0-15086 GCA_025469175.1 Geopemphigus sp. TES_GeoC_2020
TCCGCCCCCCCCCCCCCCCCGAAAAAACTGCGGCTGATTAAGTCCCGTATAGTACGCCGTCCAGGTTAATCAGACGCTGAAAAACGATAATACTCTGGGGGATATATTATTATTACTACCGCGACGGAGTCGTCGAGTGTCATTATCACCCGGCGGCGCACTTATAATATAGAGGTCGGGTACGGTTTGCGGATGCCGTGGGTGGTGGTCTGGTGGGTGCACCGACAGCGGCGGCGGCGACGGCGGCGTCTTCGTCGTGATATCACGTATATAAATATATACGCCGGTGTGTATACCATATATATATATATATGTATATAATAATAATATATAAACCGTGTGGCCGAGGTAAAAAAATAAAAAAAAGGAAGAAAAACGCGCGGATAATATAATATACTCACGCACGCAGACTTACGGCGGTGGCGGCTCGCGCGCGTGGGACGGCTTCTTGGCGCCTTATGGCAAGGCGGCGGCGACGATAAACCGTGTTATTAACCGTGTTAGCGTAGTGTATATCAGAGTACGAAATTATATATATATGTGTGTGTGTGTGTGTATTGAATACGTATCGTATGCCTCCTATTATTGTTATTCGTCTTCCGCTTTACAACGACAACGTACTGCTGCTGTTGTTGCTACTACTACGGCTACTACTGTCGCGTATTATGCGACAACCGTCCGGCGAAATTTTCGCGCGGAAAATCTGTCGTCGACTAAGGGGAACGACTGTTCCGCCTCTACCACCTCCCCATCTAACCCGAAGTTTTACAAAATTCGACGTTCGGCCGCCGGATTCGCGAAATCGTGAACGCGAACCATTCGGACGCGCGTTTGGGCATTGTAATCCGAACGCCGTGATTGGCCTTAGTTCGAAAGCCGACCCGGCACGACGTACGGGCTTTTCGACCAATTATCAGCCCCCCCCCCACACACACTATCCACCCCCTCGTTTCGTACAACGCTAAATATAAATCCGGATCGTTTCACGTTCGCCATCGCCGATTCGATAATGTTCCCGCGCTGGGTTCACACCGTAAACGGGCTATTACGTTCGGGCCAGTGGCGGCGTGTCTGGCAAGGGGGAGGCTGTGCCCGTTCATCTTTTGAAATCGTAAAACCGAAAGGGACTCGTCGAAAATAACAATTAGCCAAACGTCGAATTGGAATCGCCACGAATAAAATAACCGTTTCGATCGTATACGCAACACCGTTATTTAACTAACTATCGAATCACCCGTCGCCGATGACGAATACACATAGAAACGGAAACGCGTCGTGGAAACGGTCGGAAATACGATTTTCGCGCGATTATTTATTCGGTTTCCGCTATCAACGCGATCATATTTCGTAAAACGTATCTACGGCTATGGCCGACGAAACGTCCAATATTCTCCGTAATTTCGCTGGGCGTGAACAAACCGTGCCGACTCGGTACAATCGTCGACACACGCGCGATTTCTACGGACGTACAATATTTTTAAAAGCGTTCCTTCGACGCGCACAATTTTGGAACAACCACTACGATCGCTGGCGCAGAGTATAGGCCAGTAAACGTCATCCAAAAGCGGCGATTTATCCGCCGGCCACCTTTTTCGATTCGTTTTCATTTATTTCACGGTCGGTCCGTTTGGGTCGCGTCCGACCCGCGCCGTGAACCTAACGGCGGCCAAAAATCGGCATATGGCTATAATATAACCAGCGCGCGTCGCGTGTAGTTCCACCAACGCCGTGAACTTCGGACGCTCGAATTTGCTACGTACTCGTCGGTTAGGCGAACGCTGCACGGGCGCCCGGTAAAACCGTCGTTCGCTACAGCCGGCGTAACCGTTCGGGGAACGAACGCCGGACAACGAACACACACCGTGGCGGAGTAAACATTTAAAAATACGACGTATCGCGGCGCGACAATCGTAATTTGTCCATTACGGTGGGCGCGTATCGTACAACCTAACGTGTCCCACGAACGTTCACTAATTTCAAGTACGGCGCGGCCCCGACGGGTTAACGTAATAATAATATACGGCGGGTCCGCCGACGTCCCGAATTAATAAATAACGTTCGTAGAAACGCGTATCGGGGCACCGTGATTTACGATCGAGCGTGATCGAAGCACGGAACCGTTGGTCTCCGGACCGGCGCGTTTTGAACAAAACTAATCGAGACGCGCGCGTTTTGCGTTTCTCTTTACGAACGTTAAAAATAAGTCACCCACGGTCGTAAAATGCGTTTCGCAACGAGCGCGTTCCATTAACAGCAATGCCGGCAAATTCTCGAATTTAGACGTTGCTGCAGGTTGTCGCGAGTTTTTTTTACGTACCCGCTGCATGAACGCCCGTAACCCACCTGTTGCGCACATACGCCGGTATACTATTAACCTCTTCAGCCCGTTTGAAGGGGGGGGGGTGGTCGCGCGTCGTTCGATTAGCCCACATTCATTCCATTTCCAATATCCGTCGTACGTATGAAATTTGACCGTGAATTTTTCGAATAACGTTTATTTCGTCGAGGACGCGTCACGTGCAAATTTGTTTGTGTTCGTCGCGTACGTAGAAGGGGCGGGTGTGTGTTCCAACGCGTTTCGCGATATATTCACGCCGGTACGGTTTTTTGGTTTCATTTTCACAAACGCGTTCGACGTAACGAACGACCACGGACAATTACGAAATTACACCGCGCTCCGCACGTACTGTCGACAAAAAGCGCTCATAACGCTCGAACGTCGTTTACGGTTCTACTAAACGATTCGCGCGTCGGAACGAAAAATGATTCGTCCGGTCACCCCGTCCACCGTAACGATACGAAATTGTTTTCCGGTTCGAGAAATCGAACGAACCGGACGAGTTTATCGTTCGTTTTTCAAACGGCCGTCGGTTTGCGACGAATTGTCCAAATACGGGATGTTACGACATGTCCCTTTCAAATAGCCATACGTCACGCCGAAATTTCAATTATCGTACACGTGGACGCGCGTTTAAAAATCGACACGCGTTAAACGTATAAACGCGTATGGCCGTTTACGTCTTCCAATTACCAATGCCGGACGAACAAACTCGTTCGATTGAACTTCGCGTAGATATTATTATATTTTTTTTTTCGTTTCGACATAAAATATTCCCGTCTACGAAATACAATGGTCTTTTTTCTTTTACGACCTATCGACTAATTTTTAGCGGGAACCGAACGTCTAAGGTAAATTACCTTGACTACGAATTACACGGCCTGTGTACAACATCGAACGAATAAATTAACGTTTAAATAACTCGTTTACCGGCCGAAAAACAATCGCGTTACAATATTTGTGTACAATTTATAACGGCTGAATAAATAAAAAAAAAAGAAGAAGAGAACCGAAGTAAATAATTACTCGAACGTAAAATATTGACGGTCGACGACGGTTTTTTAAAAAAAAAACAACGTTCACTACCCGACCGATTTTATTACGATTTACGAAATGCCGCGCGCGACAAATCGAAGTTTAACAATAATATACGTTCTTTTCCCCGTAATAAAAGCCTTTCGAATCCCGGCAGCGACGTAATTGGTAAAAACGCCGGCATTTTTCCATTTCAATCGCCTGTGAACGATTAACGAAACGGCAAATCGTCGGCTTTTTTTTTTCACTAGTCCACCGTACGGACGGCGCGAAAATGAAATACCGGTACTTGGAGCGTTACTTACGTTGTCGCGCGTATACCGGTGCGCGTCGCGTACAGAAAGAAATCGGCGGCCGCCGGGCCGCAATCGGCTGACCACTGAGACGCCGACTCGAATAAACCGCGAAATATACGCGTTTTGTAATACACAATAGTTTTACGTGTTGTTCCCGTACGTAGTACGGATATTAGTTTCGACGAATGCCCGTGAAATCATGCGACCCCGTGTGGGGCGATTCGAAATGTCAATGGACGTTAAGGCATACGTACGTAACATGTGTGTACCGGTACAACGACGTAAAACGCCTCGCGTGGATGTCGATAGAGCGCGCGTCGAAATTTGAAAACCGAAAAATACCACAACGATATCTGGTTGAAGTAATGACCCGAGCGACGTTTCGATATAAGTCTCGTCGAACGACGTGAAACCGATTTCGTAGAATCTCCGTTGTTACACGCGTGAAAACCGCCCGTATATACACGCGCGCGATTGTTTTTATCGTACGCGGCTACACGCTACGAAAACTATAAATAATTCGCGTACAGAACGATTCGCGCGGCGTATATTTCGCCGCCGTTCCGACGCTTTTCGTTCGCCGTCACTACGCCGGTTTCCGCCGATTCGAGAACGGCTGGATTTCGATTACGGATTCTCCAAGGATTTATTACGGGAACACGAGCGCGTCGGATATTTGTTTATGAGTCCCGCCAAGTTTCCGGCAATTATCGTACGACGATGGCGGAAAACGTGGCGACGCGAAAACGTACCCGCCGTCGTTGTTAATTATATTCGATCGCGAATCGTTCGCGTACCGGTTGTTATCGCGGAATATTATTCGTTAGCGGAGGTCGAAAATAATCGGATCTTTTCGGTCGCCCGTGTCTGTAATTTAAAACGAATGCTTGGCATGAAATTCGTTTCGTTTACGTTGCACGGGTCCAGTGTGGACGAACGAACGAGCGCGTTGGAAAGAACGTCCGTAAAACGATTTCGATTATTGTAAACGGTTCGTGAATATTCCTCGAGCGGTTTAATTAATAACGAGGGAACGAAAATCTGCGATAAAAAAAAAAAAATTACCCTAGTCGGGTACGTACGTATTTACAAACGCGCGCGTTCACCCGACGAGCGGATTTGTGTACGCGCGCGCCCGTCGTACGTAAAAAATAATAATAACAACTGACGTGGAACACCGGCGCGTTAATCCGAAAACGACGCGCGCGTGATATTTTAATACGGATAATATTCGGCGTGAAAGTCTGACGTTACGTCCGATTATCGAACCCGCAAACAACAGACACGGGCCGGGGGCGACATCGTACAATGTAGAGGCACCCACGATCCCAGAACCGTATCAATGTACGCAACGGTGCCGTTCAAAACAAACGAAACATTCGCCACGAAACAAATACGCGCCGCCGAATACCCCACTCGAATCGGTGGCCGCTAAAGTCCAGTTTCGTTAAACGGACGTAATAACGGTATTGAGCGCCTTTACCTCGGCGACGAACGAATGTCGCGGACTCGAAACGACCGTGTCGTCGTTTAGTCGTTTATAACTACGAACGGTATTATTGTCGACGGATGCGCAACGTCCGCGTGGTTCCGTTGTTTTTCGCGAAACGACGACGACGGATCGCGTGGACTAGAAACATTGAACCGCCGCGGGAAAACGACGGTTTGTGCGTGGTAACTTCGATTGACCAACGCGGAATTACAAATATTACGCGCGACGTTGTCGCTATTATCGTTTATCAAATTGTACGCTTTTGGGACGTACCTAACGGAATAAAAGTAAACGATAAACGACGCGTCTTTATAACGCCATATTTATATTCGTAAATTAGAAATTATTTTAGATCAAAATCGGTCTTAATTTTAGTTGGTTTTGTTTGTTTGTGAGTATTATTTCTAGTTACTATAAAACGAACGAAACCTATTCGAGAGCGATAAGCGTATTAATGTAATGTACTCGTTATTACGCGTTTGTCGGACGAACAGAAACGCGATTGACGCTCAAATTTGAGAATCGTATTATAAAAAAATTAAAAAAACGAACGGAAACGCGAGAGACCGCGTCTCCACAATCCTCTGTCTGCATCGAGCGAAATACGTTGACGACTACATTTTACATTCGCCCTGTTTATCTACGGTAAGTAAGGCAATTACGTAAGGACGTCACTTATTCGCTCGATATCGATCCTACTCGACCGATTTAGACGAAAGTCGTGTCAATAGTTTCGGCGGGGTCCCCCCCACTCCCTCGGTGGAATTAAGTATCTGTCGTCGTCGGTTAGAAGTAATCCGGCGGTTTACCCTATTAGTCCCGCCCCGGCCATACCACGGACGACCGATTGCCGAATAATTACCGAAAATATCTTATCGGATAATAATAATCCGTAAGCGTCGGCCAGAGATTTATTAAGCGCGCGTTCGTTCCACGAACGAACGCGTTCGTGGTTTGTCGAGCGGAAATAATTCGCGGGTTACGTACGCGCTAAACGCGAAAATCACGACGTCGAAACGGCGGAACAAAATTAATCCGAACCGCGCGAATATGACCGCGTGTGTGTATACGATATATTCGGGTATTTCGTACGCCCGTATAAAATACGCTCGCGAATACCGTAGCGCCGTCACGATAATATAATCGCGTACCGACCTCTATTCCGTCGTATACATAATCGGGCTCAAGTTTTGCGCTTGCTTCTCGAATTTCTCGAAAATTCCTCCGAGTCGCGTAAATGACGACCGCAGTCTCTACGTACCGAGATTCCGTATAAATACATATATATATATTAGCGCACGCGCTTTACAAATCCGCATATATACAGGGCGGTGTTTTTCGCTATTATCACGAGCCGGACAATATTTCGGGAAATAATCGTCGTTACGTTTTCGTTTCGAACGCATTTCTCGCGCGTTCCGTTCCGCAATTACCAGCACACGTCTCCGTCGCTCTTATTCGCTACAACCGTACGTCGATTTCCGAACGACGACCGCACGTCGATTTGCACAAACCTCGTTTACGGTACGTATTGCCGCGGGAACGTACGCGTTTCGCTTTAAAAACTGTCCGAGTGATGGGCGCTGAAATCGACGACGCGTACAGTCTATAATAGACGTTGAGAACGTACCACCCTCCTGTTTATCGAAACGTCGGTGTAATTAAATGTCCGATGGTCGGGACCACCTGTAGCTACTGTCCACGAATCGCGCGTTTATTATTTCGAACGGGTGTACGAATGTTTTCCCGATAAGTGATCTAACGAGACGGAACGAAAACGAAAAAACAATAAAACGCCGCAAACTTTGGCGGACAATCGTCTCGACGACGAAAAAAATCGCCCTGTATACACGCGCGCGCTGTACGAAAAACCACTTTGGTCACGACGTATACGATCGTCTCGCCCGTACTTAAGCCCGTGTCGAGTAGCGCGCGCTTTCTAACGCGGTCCCTCCCTACCCGTACGGCCGGAACGTATGGGTACGCGCGCGCTACCATGTGCGGATTTTTGTCGCGCGGCGTGCGTGGAATGCCGCGCGTCCGTCGCTCGGAAATCGAAAATTTCCTTCAGATCAAACGTGTTTTATTCCCATAAAGGTCGTCGTCGTCTCCGTTTTTTTAATAATGTATTCCGTCCACGACCGCGATCGACACGCCACTACAGTCGTCTTCGCATCCATCGTTCGGCGTCATTCGTCTTCGGTCGACCTCGTCTGAGCATCGTTCGTCGTATATACGTGCACACACACACACACACACACACACACACACACACACACACACACACACACACACACACACACACACACACACACACACACACACACACACAAACACACACACACACACACACACACACACACACACACACACACACACACACACACACACACACACACACACACACACACACACACACACACACACACACACACACACACACACACACATACGCACGCACGCACACGTACGTTATTCTCGTATCGTACGTTTAAGTACACGTCTCGGACGACACGATTTTGTAGGTTTCGAGTATTTTTGTCCGTCAGTTCGGTCCGAAACGTAATTTCGTTTAAGACGCCCGGGGCCCGTCCTGCCAAATGCCGCCACATATAACGCTACATCTATACGAGGTGATCTTTTTTTTTAATCAAACGTTCGTATCTCGGGCGAAACGACGTTATTTTTCCGTTACGTTTTTCGCACGTTGTTTCACAATTTCAACATTTTCGCCCGTTAAAACTATATGAACTAATGGTTGTTAAACCCGCGGGTTTCGATCGCGAATTTATTTTTAGAATTCACGTTTATGGACACACGTGTTCAATGTTCCCGAGCGAATAAACGTTCGAATTTAAAACACGATTGAAATGAAGAGGTACCGTAGTGGATATTGGAAATTTGCCCTCTCGGAGACGCTTCGTCGGACATTTTAACAGACCGATAGTCGAATCGACGTAGCTACAATCGCCAATTAATTATGAATATAAATGTATTGGTTAGTGCGATAAATACATGGTTATTACCGTCTGCGTTACTCGTAGGTAAAGCGGATTCATTTCCAAGCAATAATCGGAAATCGTAAACGGAATATCGAAAATAAAAATCGAATAAATCGTTTTTCGTTCGTTCGATAGTCCTACGGACAAATGTTCAGGTCGCCGTTTGAATATCGAAAGTTTACGTTCATTTAAGAAGCTCCTTCTCGAAAGGAAGTACAATTTGAAAAATGGTCCTTAAGTATTTTTCTCGAATATTTAAAACATTTTCGAATACACTTTTTTTTTAAATCTCGACCTCGGGCTAATAATAGTAATAATAAAACAATCGCTCGCCGCAGTAAACGTACCAAAGATGGATCGCGTTTTACGTATACATGTATATATATATTTAAAAAGTCGAATCTAAATACGTATTCGAGGGACGAGAGAACGGAGCGTTTCGGTGCTGTGGTCGAAAACGACGTAAACGGCGGTGTCTAAAAAACCCTGTGACCCGTTTAATAATTGCCGTGAGTAACGACAGTCGTTTCTCGAATCCCGATCGACTTGAACAACGTGACGACGACCGATACATGGACGGCGGCGATCCGTGAACGCGCGTCCCAAACGTCTCTCGTCGCGAAACCCGACGTCCCGGACCGTATTCGAAACATGACCATTCCTAGAAGTAATTATATGGTTCGGATTCCTCAATCACAAGGTCACCCCCTGCTCGTAAACACTCTTCGTACTCGCACTCGTACGGCAATTTTCGCGTTCCCTCCCATCGCCCCCTCCCACCGTCGTTTCCAAATTTACAGTTACGATAAACGTATGTCGTCGCCAGCCCGTGGACGTTTCGCGATGTTCGCTCGAACATGTTTACAACGCGAACGTACCCGACACGGACACACGGCGCCGGCGTATTTACTAGCGACCGTATTGATGGGGGCCGGATGTTGGTGGTGGTATTCGACTTTTCGACGCTTTTCAAATTCCGTCCGCGCACGTCAATCGTACCCTAATGACGTAGTCGATCTCGTTCGACACGCGCCCATTGCACGGCGACCGTCAACTGTAAACGGTTCGCCGTTTTACGTTCGAAATCAAAACGTACCGGGGACCAAAAACGCGCGGACGCTTAACGCTACGGCTATAAGCTGACGGTCCGGAATTCTACAAAAAGCATGGCCGGAGTGCGTACTTCGTTTTTCGAACGCGCCCCGGTACGTTTCGATTTTAAAAATAACCCGCCAATTTGTTTATCGTCGTCGAAACGCCGCGGTTGACACGTCGACGGTTTCTTGGCACCATTTTGTCATCGACGTGGACTACAGTAGAAGGCGTCTATCGTAGTTAAGTGGTATCTAGGAATAAAAGCCTACACACACACGCGCGCGCGCGTTATTTGCGTCAGCGTCAATTAATATAATTCACGAGCGACACGTACGGTAAACGCGCGTTTAGGAAGACGCACTGTGCCAGACGTTGTTATGTTTATGTGTGTTTCTGTCTGGCTCACGGAAATCTCGAAACGCGAAATTCATCCTCCTCTCAGACCGGTACTTGAACGGCGCGACGGACTTCGAATTTTACTAGCGCGTTTCGTTTCGCTGAGCTTTTGCCGAAAACGCGGTACATCTTGACAAACGACCGAAACGATACGTATTCGGGGACAAGAATATCAAATACTAATGACGAGACAAGTTGTGCGAACGGAGAACGCTTTTGGAAACGCGATCGGTGACGATAACGGATTAAGAAAGATTCGCGGGAGTTTACGACCTGAGCTTAATATTAGCGAGACGTTTTTTTTTTAAATAAATTTACCCCTCCCCCGTGGTCAGCCGAGATGGAAAAGTGCCGGACATCGTCGTTAGTGCGGAAAAACAGTTGATAATCGTTACGCGAACGGATTATTTGTCGAGTCCGTAAACAACGTTCGTTCGGAAAACGATACGACTTAGAAATCCGGCGCCGTTCGATCTTAAACACGCGTAAATCGCGCACATCGCGATCACGTCGCATTGACGTCCGTGTCGTCGCGGTCATTTTGTCGACGTCGCTTTTACGCTAGTTTGTACGCAAAGGCCGCGAACGAAAATTCGTGTGTGTCCGCGTTATTCCCGGATTACTGCCCGAGACGTTTTGCCGAATTATTAAACGCGCGCCTTTTCTTCCCTTTTGGTTATTATATACGACGAACAACTATATAATTAAACGAACCGCGTCGGTAGACACTTCGTACGGTCGAAGTTGGAAATACTGACGGGTACGAAACGCGAAAAACGTCTGGAGAATTTCCGGACCCCTCTCGCCGCCAAAAACAAATACGGCCTCGACGTTACGTTACTAGCCGTTCTATCGCGTAATTAAAAGCGACCGTAATTCCCGCGTACGCGTGTTTTCAACCAGTTATATAATAACAAACGCGTTCCCGTGTATTCGGTTGAATAACGCGGTCTACATAACTCCTTCAAAATTTCGCAACTTTCAAGTCGACGGTGCCTATATTGTGTGTAAAACGCCGCTGTATAAACTCTCTAAATTATGCGACGCGCGCGTCGTAAACACACACACGCACGCGCTCTGTACAGTGACATAGTGTTGTTGTGGGGCGATGTGCCGCGAGAAGACGAGTTTTCGATAAAAATGTCGACGACGTGTCCCGTATATAGCTGTCGTCTCGTCGTCGTCGACGACGTCGAAAAAAATGGAGAAAAAACTCGCGCGAATACCACCGATCGATTACAAAAATCCGAATCGTTTACTCGGCGAATTCCTGTCCGTAAGTGTGTGTACGTACGTACGTCCGTCCTAACACGTCCCTACATATCATCGCCGTGTGTATACTCTACACACACACACACACACACACCATCCCCAAATCGGATATATATCGTACACGTTTTACACGCGAAAGGGCGACGGAAAAATCTTAAAAATCCCTTTTGCCGAACGTATTTGTTCGAAATCGAACGTTCGCCGTCCCCACGCTCTCAAAACGCACGCGTGCGGTTTTTCAAACACGCTTTACCCCCCCCACACACACACACACACACTTGTCGTGATATATCGACTCTCGATAGACGTACTCGTCTATCCCGTAAATATCCCTTCCCCCTTGTCGAAAGAACGACTTTCATGCGGGCCCCGTGTATAATATATATATATATAAAGTATCTGAGTACACGTTCGTGTGGGCGCGCGTTACGCGTGACAGTGTCGAGAGAACCGACCGACGGGAAAACCATTGTGCGGCGCGCGCGCGTTTCGTGAAATCCGATACCGGCGCCAGTCACGTGCGTCTCTCGCGCGAGTTTGACGTGCCAACAATGGCGAGCCGCCCAACATGTACACGTACACGAATTGAGCGCGACTTGGCGATTATTATCGTCGGCGCCTAGGTCGTCGGTACGTACGTACGTATTACCCGAACACTTTTTACGAAAATATTCCGCCCCTCCTCCCCTCACCGCCACCACCCCCCGGGCAACGTAAACATACGACCGTTGTTTGTGTAGCAAGAACGTTCGCTACAAACGCGCGGGTACTTCGATTCCACAACACCGTGTACGTTAAATCAGTCGACTCGAAATTCTCGGTATACGCGTTCCGTCTTTTGATACAACGACGCCTAAATACGAACCGTACGCGTTGTCGCGTAGAATTTTTCGGATAGGCGAACAGTCCGGAAGGTTCGCGTCGACAGTGTATGTATGCAGAAGTCTCCGGCTACGATGGGACGCGGTTGCCCGTTTCGCGGAGTCGGTGACGATGGCGAAGGAGATCGCCGACTGCGAAAGACGACGAACCCTAGCTCGAGTGGCGGCGGCTACGTCACGCAGACGCGGTAATAGGAGACGGAGGGCGAACTGAAGCCGCTCCCGCGAGGAGAAACGAGAATCGTTTCGTATTTTTTTTTTTATTTCGATTATAGGACGTTGTAAAGATAAAACTACAAGCGAATGAGGGAAATAGGTAAAAACAAGGAACTCCGGGAATTGTATCAAATTGTATGACCAAAAGAAGACTTAAGTGGGCGGATCTTAAGGATCTTTACTTAGAACGGTACTGGAGAAGGCGTCATAAGAAACACTAGAAAAGCCGAGACTAAAATAGAATAAAAAGAAGACGTAAAGAAAGTGAAAGAAGGAGTTATCATTGGATAGGAAAATCCGGAGGCAAATTTGTGGAACGACGTGATCTTATAAAGGCCGAAGTCAAAAAAGACAAAGCAAAGACGTTGTAAATGGACGGCACGGATTGTCCCGATACCTTTCCGTCCATTCTTACGGTAAAATTAAGTTACATATATTTATAAATTTTCTTAATGGATATAAGCGAGTGTAATACATACGCGAACGAGCTAAGGCGTTGGTCGGACAAAAATTGTAAGCGAACGTTCCGTTAAACGTTTTTCGTATTCCAAGTACGGCGTACCCGTGAACGAGTCAAATCCGAGCGTACCGAAAGTAGATAAACGCGCGATTTCAACGTACCTAACCGTACTTGACGTTCGCGTAAATAACCGTTTTAAGACGCTTCGAAACACGCGTACCCGACCTACCGTACGTTATTGTTAAATGTTTTCGGCTTAGACCAGCCGCGGCGGTCAACAGCAGCTCATACGTATACATCGCGCAATTATAGCATTTGTGGTACTATTAGAACGCTCGACTACTAATCGAAATTAACACGGACGTATGTGTACTTGCGCGGGGTTTACGTCTCCCCCCCACATCCCGAATTTGAGCGGTAAACGTCAAAATTCCGGTAACGTCTTTTGTTATTAATATTCGTCGATATTACGGCGATCGAACGCGTTTGTAGGAGTCGCGAGCGCTCAATAGTTGCAACAAACAATTCGACGTAAATTGTTTTTAAAATACGACACGTCGCGTCCACGGATTTCCGAAATAGTACGCGTTAGCGTAATATCGCCATTTCCATTTATTTACACCTAACCGACATCATCTAGGTTAGTTAAAAAAAAGCCAACCACGCGCGCGTTATTCTAAGGATTTTTCATGGCCTGCCACTATTTGTCAATACAAGAATCTTCGAAACACTACAGCACCAAAAACAAATTAAGTTTACCGACCATCGATGAAGGAACTATATTCGGTGGTAATTATTAATACTAATACATAGCGACCCAAAATTAGCCTTTATACGAACATAAAATGAATATTGGTTTTAACATCAATAACTTGAAAACGATATATAACTAAAAACGATAGTTAATCTACTTGATAACTTATAGTTACGAGATTTTACACATGCCATCTGTACGAAGAATATCAAAACAATTTCGATAATTCAAATATACGAGTAGCTTGGCAGCATACGTTCAACCACTTTTTGGAATAAGGTTTCTGGGATGAATTGTAATTTTTTTTTATATACAAAAAAAACACTAAAACTAACAAATTATTTTGCATTAATTAATATAAAACAGTTTATAACATACAATTTTGTTTGTATATGTTAATCAGCAATGTTTTATATTTTAAATTATTTAAATATATATATATATATCAAAATAACAGTAACTTTAAACTTTAAGTACTATTATAAACCACAAATAATAGCAACATTTGGATATGATATGCACGTCTATTTCATTTAATTAAGTATGAAGATGGCAGAAATATTGAATACAATTTTTTCAAACGTCTAAAAATAATTGGCAAAGCGCTTCTGACTACATTAAACTGCGTTTATCCACCCGGTCTATCATATCCATACTATATGGGACAAAGTATTCAAAAACGTAGCACTTCAGTCAAGATGTTGCCCATATAAAAAAAAAACAAATCAATAGGATACTTTTCTATTCTTACTTCTTGGCCGTTAATTCCATATAAATATACACTATACAATATACAATGTAGTTGAATTCAATATAAATAATATATATATTTTTTTCGTTTTAGGCCAGACAAGCGCCGCTTTTACCTCGTATTACTCAACACCACCATCATTTATTTTACATACTTAATTACATTCAAAATTAACTTAATATTTTATTTTGCGATACTTTTATAAAATACCGTAAGATAATATAAAAAAAAATTCTAAGTAATTTTACGATAATTTTAAATCCGGTATACAGACAGAGTAAGATAACATTGATCTATTTATAAAACATTTAATTTCTTGTTTCTTTTAGTAAAAAAAAAAATAAGATTTAAATTAAATTTTTGGTCGTACCAACATTTGACAAAACCAAAAAATATATTTCACGGCCAGTTTCAATTACAAAATATTATTTTATTGAAAAACTGGACATCCATATAAAAATTATTATTAATTGAGGTAATTATAAAATTTTTAATTTAAGCGTCTACTTCCATAACAGTTTCTTCTGTGATTTGGAACTTGAATTCATTTTTGCACAACACTTTAGTCAGACCCACTGGATAAACATATTTTGACCTAAAAATATATATGTATATGTAAATTTTTTTGTGGAAAAAACAAAAATAAAATTGATAAAAACATACGTAGCTGGTTTTTTATTAGGTGTCAGATAATTTCTAAGCATACGAGTCCCGTCCTTTTTAATGATACACAAGTCCACATTACTTCCAGAACCAAGATCGTTGAACACACCAGCCAAAATGGCGTCACAAGCTAGTTTTATGCCTTCTTCCTCCTGAAAAATGAAATAATCAAGTGCAAAATGTTTGAAATTGATTTAATTTTAAAAAATTGTAATTACGGTTAAATTTGCGTTCCAGTGAGATTCTAGTTCTGAAATAGCCGCCATACTTCCTGATCCCATAGATATGTAAGGTAATTTATCGATTGAACCATGAGGGTAAATGGAATATAAATGAGAACCGGTGTCGTCAATACCACCCAAAATTAAAGCGGCTGAAACATGTCCCTAAATAAAAAATTATATATATATATATATATATATATATATATATATG
>JAIPRN010000061.1:21341-151179 GCA_025469175.1 Geopemphigus sp. TES_GeoC_2020
CCAATCAATTACTATAAACCTTTATAAAAAAAAAATAACAATAAAATTTTCAGGTAACTTTGAAAAAATTCGAATTTTAAATAAACGAGTATTTATTTTGATCGTTCAGTCGGATTTTTTGTCAATTATTTGGGTGTTAATTATTGACCTCCGAACATTATTGTCAATATGGTAAATAAAAGTGAAGACTCTTATGGTGAAGGGGAGGGGGAACCTTGTGATTTTTACAATCATCGATTCAATTATACCCTGTGCACGTAATACAAAATATAATAATACCTTACTCGATCAAAATATACCAAAACAAATGATAGTATCACTACCATTAACGTGTAAAACCAAAGACAAAATTGTTCTTTATGGTGTTCTTGCCGAATCAAACGTAGCTATAAAGAAATAAGAACACGTGTTAAATTATTTTAATTATTTTTACCGCGATATTGGTATTTATAAGAAATAGATCAAAATACCCACTTTAAAATACATACATAAAATAAATTAAATCTTTACAAAAATGTATACAATAGTAGTTCTCTATACAGTTAATTATTATTAAACTTAAATAAAACAAAAACATTTAAACTGTATAATAAGCGAGTAAAATATTTAAATAATTGTAGCGTTTATTTGAACATTTGTTTGCCTTAAATATCAGCATAAATAAGTTTTTAATTATTGAAAAAAACTGTATTTAAAATACTTATAAAAATTATCGTACGATTAATTTCTATATGTACAAATATAATACGCGATAGAAAAATATATCGATTTGATTAATTATTTATCGCAATTTTTGACGAATACTATAAATTATAAAAACTACAAATTAAAAAGAAAATAATATTTTGTTAAATATCTAAATATATTAAAATACAAATACCTACGTAGAATGTGTTAGTAATTTCATAAAAGCAAATATTTCGTATATATTAACATGCAAGTTATAAAATGTGTACCTTGGACACGGTGATTGTAAGTATGAATAATTTTTGGATTTATCCATAACATCATAATTGGGGTTAGAAAAATACGACGGTTTTGTTAGATTTACGTAACCAGAACTCTCAACTAAAAATGATACAAAACAAAGGCTTTTATAGGAATATTGATAAATACCAAAAATACCATTGTTAAGATATAAAAACACTAATCTACAAAGCAGATCAAAATCGTTCAACTCATAAATATTATTAATGAACGTATCAAATAACAAGAAAAGAATAGGCTAAACGTAATTTTACGTACTTGAATTATGAAGCATTGGTTTTAATTCAAAATCAACTTTTTCGTCTGAATTTTCAGAAATATCTGGACACGAATTTGAATGTTTATCAGAAATGGTTGAGCAGTTCAAATAAGTAGGCGCAGTTAAAAGACTTAAATAATCGGTCGAAGGCGAACCTTCGGTATTCATTCTCATGTAAACTTCATTTAAATTCATATAATGCTAAAGATAAAATATTTATATAATGTTAATTTTTAAAATATCCACATACACGCACGCATATATAAAAATCACAACTTACTGATTTTGTACCATCTTCTAACAAATCACCGAGGAATTCAGCTAAATCGGTGAATGATGGCCTAGTTACAGGATTCATTTTCCAACAGTCCAACATTAAGTTATATCTAAATATAAAATACATAATCCAATTTTACAATAATTTAATATTACGAAAATAAATATTTGTAAATAATTTACACTTCGGAATTGGCGTATTTTGGTTGTTCCATTCGGTAACCTTCGACCAATCTATGGAACAAGTCATTGCAATTTTGTATATCTAATTGAGTAAGCAAAATAATAAAAAAATATGTTAAATGCGAATTGAATACACGAATAATAAAATATCTACTTGGATATGGTGTAACAGCTAATGAGAATATTTCCCATAAAACAATACCAAACGACCATACATCAGATTGAGTTGAAAAGACTTGATCACGGAGAGATTCAATGGCTAACCATTTTATTGGCAAAAGATCCTAAAATTAAAAATATTTCTACTTTATATAAGGTACATACTGAGAACGTTTTATCTTTTATACCTTAGTTGACGTTTTTTGGTAATTCTGTTTATCAAACAAAGCTTTTGCAAATCCAAAATCACATATTTTCACAATATTATCTTCCGCCAATAGAATATTTCTTGTCGCTAAATCACCATGAAGAATCTTAAACATATATTTCAAACGTTAAATTTATATAACTTTCCCCTATTGAAAACATACGTTTCTACTGGCAAGGTATTCCATTCCTCGTGCTACTTGGAACGACCAACATATTAAGTCATGAGTGCTTATTGGTTTGGTAATTAAATTTTTATAATCGCCGCGATAATTCAAACACCACTCTGGATTAATATCAGGAACCAAATACCCATCAGAACCAACTTGTTCGTCACATTTTTCAGACAAATTGGTTTTATTAGGAATGTTTTCGTAGTAAGTGTTTCTAAATTACGAAAACTTGTAAATATTTTCAAAAATATATAGATTATGTAAGCGTATTAAAATGTGAAATATATTTACTTAGATATTATTTTAATATTGTAATCTAAATAACCAGCTGGTGTGATTTGGTTTATAAAACAGTCCCTCTGTTTTAACAGATACTGATGAATATTTCCAAAACGGCAATACTCCACGATCACCATCAATTCCCCTAAAACATATTTGTTGATTACTCTTTTTAAAAACGTTAATTAAAATTGAAAAAAAAATTATTTTACTTTTATTTATATTTCCTGTATATGCGCCAAGTAAATTCACTACATTTAAATGTCTGCCAAGATGAACCATTATCTTTAGTTCGGATGCTAAAGCTTTAATATACGACGGATCTGTATTAGGTTTTACCATTTTTACGGCCACTGTAGTAGTAGTATCTTTATCAATGATACCGATTGCATCAGCTTTAAAGACAACACCAAACGCTCCTGAACCTAATTGTTTACCTAATAATAAATACATCTTCGTTTAGTATTTATTAACGTTAAATTTTAAATAAAAGCTGAATTTCTTAAATTCTTTACCGAGTTTTATTTTATCTCTAGGAAACTCCCATCGTTTATCATAAGGCAGTAGTTCTGCCTGTGCTTCAATTCCCAAATCAGGATTCCAACTTTCTACAGCACCACGTTCAAAGTTTAACAAACCAGCTTGAGCTAATTCTTTATTTAATTTCTAAAATCCAATGTTTTGACAAATTGAATATACAAAATGTAACTAATAATGTTTAAAAATAATTACCCGTTCTCTTTTTAATCGCACAGCACAACCTATCATGAGAATTCCCAAAAGTATAATTAACACACAAAAAAAAGCGATGAAACCAAAATGCTCGTGTTCTAAAGGTTTATCTGTAAAACAAATATTTTTTTTTGTAAGAAATAATCGAACTCGAACAACTGTTTTTAATATAATATTATAAATTACAACGTTTAAAGTAATGTCTCTATTTACACAATTTAAGTTTAAATGTATCTTATGAACATACCAATTATAGTCAAAAATGTGGTTGAGATATCACTGCCTATTCGATTTGTGGCATTACATACATATTCTCCTTCGTCTTCAAATGCAGTAAATCGTATTATGAGTGACTGATTTCTATCTATTAGGAACACTCTAGTTTGATTCGTATGTAAATCTAATAGTTTACCATTCTAAAAGTAAAAATAAGTATAAATTAATAAAACTTCTCGTTATTATGTTGGTAGATAATATTATTTACTTTAAACCATGATATCCTAGGTGGTGGCATGCCACTTACAAAACACCCCCATTGTACAGGAATGCCAGTTTTAACTTTCCAATTGCTCGAATTAGAAGATTTAGAAATCACTGGTTTAACGGCATCTATAATTATAATATAAGAATTATCAATATTTTATAAAAATTTGTTTTTAGTTTATTAGAATACTTACTGTTGACTTTTAATGAATATGATTTCTTAAATATGTCCTGTTTGTTTGAATCGTTTACAATACAGAAATATTTTCCGTCAAATTCATTTGTAATGTTTTGTATTGTTATAACAGAGCGATAAGAAAATTTTGTTGAAAATAACTCTATGACAAATTAACAATAAATTATAACAAAAGGCTTTTTTTAAATTCTATAATTAAAATGGTTATCCTCTATGATAGGGAGATCTTTGATATATTACTTATACGAATTTACTTACTTGTATTATTATTCACTAATTTTTCTTTACCATTCAGTGTTTGATGGACCCACTGAATATTTTGATCATAATTATATTTGGAAACACTACATTGAATTGTCGTATTGTCTCCTTCTACTACTAATGGTGGACCTGTGACATCTAAACCATTGGGTATATCTAAAATATATGTATAAAATGATTATTAAAAATATGTATTTTTAATTATAATTTAGCTTTTTTTAAATAAATATAACATCATATATATTATGATATATTTTTAACAACATTGTTTAATTAAAATTTTTCTTTGGTTTATTACTATATATATATATATATATATATATATATATATATCCTGCCCACCACATTGGGTGCCAAAAAACACAATATACAAAAAATCAATACCAACATATAAAATTTGAATTAAAAAGTAGTAAGTTTAAATATAAAATCAATCTATTTCGTAAATTATATTTTAGAAAAAAAATTATATTATTATTGATATATTTTGTGAATATTATTCATAGTTAGTTGTTCATATATATTTACATAATAATATGTGACACTAGAGAACAATAAAAAATAATAATAATTTTACCTGTTACTAAAAATGTAGAATTGTGATTATCAGTTCCAAAAAAATTTGTAGCGTTACATAAAAGTATTCCAGTTTCAGTAGCAGTGATATTTAGAACAGATATAAGAAAACTTTCTTTAATAACGGTTTCTTTGTACATACGTCTCTACGATTTCAAATTTAATAACTTATTAAATATTTCAAATCAAAATAAGTATTACTAAACAAATTTACTGATATTTTAGTATATGATTCTTCACATTCTGGATACTTTGGACACCTTTTAAAAGACCATTCAACTTCTGGTAGAGGATAGCCAGCTATATTGCATTCAACATAGTATATTTCACCTTCTTCATAAAATTGTGTAACCCTATTGATTTCAACAATTGGTTTGTCTATAACATATTATTAAAATATAATGTATAATAATTATTTCAAATATGTTCGTATTTAAGTACCTTCAACTAAAAGGGTAACAGTGATGTGTTTTCTATGTGCACCATTGTCAGCAATTAGTTCATAAACACCAGAATCGTACAACTGTAAATCTTTAATAACTAATTTGGATGTACTCTTGTCATTTTCTACAGTAATTTTTTCCTTTTTCATTCCTGTATGATATACTCCAATATCTTTTCCATCGGGATCTCTCCTACAAATACAAAAATATTTTAAGAATTAGTACGCTGTACAATAACAATTTTAGATTAATTTGATATCCTTTTACCATATAAGAGTTGGAATTGGATAGGCTGATATTTGAACTATCCATTGTACTTGGCTGTATCCTGCTCCACGTTTTATTTCAGAAACACCCCCCTGGATCGTTAAATTCAGATAAGTAGCGTTAGGCGCTACAAATATAAAATTAAATTAAAATTAAGCGTAATTAAATGTGATAAAACAATTGTTAAAACTTACTAAATACATTGAGTTTATAATTAGCTTCGTTCTTATGTCCAGAATGTGCTACTACTTCACAAATATAGTTGCCTTCGTCTTCAGTACTAACATTTTGAATAATCAATAAACGACTACCGACATTTTTACCAACTCCATGTTTCAAACCATCAAAGAAATATTCTCTCCCAATTTGCACATGCCCCGTCTATTGAAAATAATAGTTTTTGGAAACACAATAATAAGTTTAGGAATATTCGAAAATTAATACAAAAGAATTTAACAAAATATACGATAAACCTTAATTTTGTGATCATCAGGAACTTTCCAATGTAACGTGTAAGAAATACCAATATCCATGTTTACCGAACAATTAAGTCTTAAATTTTGACCAACAATTATGTGATTTGAATGCACATCGTTACTTTTGATATAAGGCTTAGCTATTTTATGCACTTTAGCTGAAAATTAAAATTATAAATCTTATACATAAACATCACTTTATTAATTATGCGAATAAAAAAAAGAAGCCATTTAAACGCAAAAAGCTTGTTAAGTATTTAAATTGGAGATATTCAATTAGAGGCTTACAGGGGTGCTTGAAATCCTCGTACTCATTTTATGAATTAAATATTAAACTTCTCATATATGCTAACAGTGATAAACAGGTTTTTATGAAAACTATTGTTAGTTTTATATATTTTACTGATAAATAATATTTATTTTTTCAGATAGAACATCTTTTGTGGAATAAAAACATTAACATTGTACCAATCAAATGTTTAAAACTACTTTATATGTATTTGTTAATACATACTTGAATATAATATGATTGAATGGTGTATTTATATAATACTATTACAATAAACAGAACTATAACGTTTTAATTTAATAACTTTTATATTCACACGCAAAGTTATCGTATTGTATATTTTAAAAATAATTTATTCTAATTGAAAAACCATTTTAAATATTTTTTGAATTTCATATAAAATAAAATGTTGAAAAAATAACAAAATATTATTACGCGTAATATAAAAACCTTATATGTATGCATAGACAACTTACCTATTAATTAAATAATTATTTATTTTTGTAATTACCTATACATAAAAGTAAAAAGTAATGTATTATATTAACTTATTTAATATTTAAAATTTTTGTGTGAACAGCTCTCAAAATGTTTGTAAAATTAAAAGTAGTTATATATTTAAGAATAACATAAATTCTAAATTTAAAATGTTTACTAATAATGACTCATTTATATATCTTATTTAGAATTAAATTAGGTACAAAATAATATTGTTTATCGAGGTTTTAATAATGTATAAAATATAATTTAAAACTTCATACATGAAATATTGAAATTTTATTTTATAAAATTATATTTTATTAAAAACGTAACTGATTAGCAATATCATAAATAAGTGTAAAAATAATACGTTTATTTAAATCATAATATAAATTGGTAAATAGAAACTTTTTAACAAAAAATATATAATATACTAAATATATAGATATTAATTTAACATTCAATAACCAACACACACACCATGTAAGTAACAATACCAACTCACGATTAATTTTAACAGACAATAGTCGTGCTTCTTTGAAGTCATTTCTGTTTGCCTCACAATTGTATAGACCAGAATCTCGAACTGAAGGTGCCCTAAGTTGGAATCCTATTTTTTTATCATAATCTACATTCTCAGTAACCTGAAATTTTAATTTAACAGTTTTTTTTTTTTTAAATAACCTTTATTTATTAAACATTTCCATAATGATATATTACTTTAAAGCCAAAAGCAATTAAGCAAATTTATATTATTAAATAATCATAGGCACATCCAAAAATCCCTTACGTATAATAATAAGCTGATAAGTTGAAACATTTTCTTGATCATAGAATTTGGCAAGACACCGGTAGATTCCTGAACTAAATATTGTCACCGAATAAAGTAAAAATCCATATTTTGAGTCATAATGCAATTCCATGCTATCATAAGTGTTACCAGGAGTCAACTAAATTAAGAAATAGTTAGGCATTCATGTTTAATTCAATTCAAATAGCATATAGATTAAAATTCAAGCACATTTTAATACTTATTAATTTTTATTAATTATTGTGATTAAGTTCAACATTACAATTGTGAAAAGTATAGTTAAATCATTAATAACGAATAGTAAAATACGTATTTAACACAAATTCGACACATTTATTGCATTTGTAATAGAATTAATTTAAATTAGTTCAAGCTAATTATATCCAAATATTTAGATAAATAAAGCGTGTTATATGTTGTGATCATTAAACCATTATTATTAATTAATAATAAGCATAATTCGACAAATGTTTGTGCATAATTATCATCTGTTTGTTAATAAATCTTTTGTTTTTAAAAATAGTAATTTATTTAGTTATAAAAATATCTATTATTTATGTTTAGCAAGTGTATATAAAAATTATAACTGATAACCTTACCTCTTCTTCATCTTTATATAATGATACGTTCACATCAGGCGATGTTGGTCGACAAGGTATAATAACATTACCAAATTCGTCTTGAGACAATACAACTAAATCTTCAGGAATCGCCAATAAGTGGGTATTATCTAAACATTTTGAAAAATTTTTATAACGAATAAACTATGTCATAATTTAATTTAACTATCGATAAAAATAATTAAATTAGGATAAAATATGAACTAAGCTCAAAAGAGTAGTCATTCTTTATTTAATTATTTCAGATACACAAGTAAAACATTAATATTATATTAGAAAAATTGTATATAGATACTTAAAAGTGCTAATTATAAAGATCATTATTTATTAGTTTAAAATAAATTTAAACCTTCATGTTTTATTCTTAAAAAACCATTTAAAATATATAAAAATTGTTTATAAACTAATATTATAAGCTTACTATTTATGTTATTATATACTACACACATATATATTACTGTTAAATGTAATTTCTAAAATTGTTTTGTTACTTTTTACTTTTAATCCTTAAAAAAAAACACTAAGAAAACATGCACCTATATCAAGTACATAAACATAACCTATTCCAACTTATTCAAATTTAAAAATTATTTATTTAATACTAACGTTGAACATATATGTATATGCTTTTAGAATTTTGTTTGTCTACTTCTGAGCCTTCGGATAATGGATCACAATAGTAGAATCCAGTATCTAAATAACTAGCTCTACTCAATGACAGCAGAGATATATAACTATTATTAGCCAGTCCTTGTGATATATTGATTAAGGAATCCTATAAACAATTCGTTGCATAAAAAATTATGTTTAAGCGTTAATTACGGACAAATAATACAATTAAGAAGAATTTACGTATCACACAATTTGATTTTAAGTTAATATGTTCTAACAATAAGTTTTGTATAAGATTATATTAAAAATGCATACTTTTTCCTTTAGTAAACTAGAATCATACTGGCTGACATTCCATTTGACAGGTACATCTCCTGTACATGTGATTGTGAGATCAGCCCCTGATGTCAGGGTAAGTTCAGGAACATCGAGCGATATGTTTATCTCTAAAATAACATTACTCGTTATTTCATTATCATAAAATGTTACTAACCAAAAGTTTTGTGTGGTTTGAACTAATAATGCGTATATCGTTTTTTATTTTCTCATTATTTACTAAAATGAAATGTATGTTCATGGAGATTCAATTGTACGTACAATTATACAAGCATATGAATTAACTATTTGTATATTAAATTATATTTCATCGTAGATTTAAATATATATTTTATTATTTTATACGAATAATCTGATTA
This sequence comes from Geopemphigus sp. TES_GeoC_2020, assembly GCA_025469175.1. Taxonomy (NCBI): domain Eukaryota; kingdom Metazoa; phylum Arthropoda; class Insecta; order Hemiptera; family Aphididae; genus Geopemphigus; species Geopemphigus sp. TES_GeoC_2020. The sequence goes on from JAIPRN010000061.1 coordinate 30,806, forward strand.
CATAAAAACATTCGAACAGTTTGAAACCTAAAAACATTATTTTTTTTTTAAACTTCTACTTATTATTTCATAATAATACTGCCATATAATAATATGATAGTATATCCTCTAATAATTTTCAACTACATTTTAACTTACATTCAACATGGGCTCATACGTGGAAAATTAAAATAGATAAAACGAAATTAGTAAAAGTTAACTTTGGCTTAGGCATGCAAAACTGCCCACAAATCAAGTATAATAACTCAACGATTCGCGAAATCATCTTAAATTAACCTAGGCAGAGTATACAAAGATAAAAAAGAAAATAATCGATACACGAGACAGGGCTACATCTTCAACGTCAATTATTAAAATCCAAAAATAAAACCTTAAGAACGAAATATAAATATACAAAGTATTCGTAAGACCAACGCAAATGTATAATGTAGTAATGGTAAACTATGAATTTTTTATATTTTTTTAAATATTTTTATTAAGAACAAACAACAAACTGTTTCCTAGAGTAACAATAAAAAGATGGATGGAATATGCAAAATGTACGACGTGAGTTGAAGACCCCATCCAATGATGGCGCAGCGGCGCGTTAATTTTTTTTTATATTAACTCGTGTACAGTTCGTTCAAATCTCTGAAGTAAATAACAAGAAAATAATTTCGACAAAAGACCACGTACAACGACATTGAACACAGATACACCCTGTATACACATAGTACATACGCTTAAATATTGACGAACGTTAAACAATAAACCGAATGGCAGAATCGCTCTTCGAATTCCACGATTTATTATTTCTTTCGGGTTTACACTTATGTAAATAAAACAGCTTGCGTGAAAATAGCCGCGTGTGTTGTTTTATAAAAACATTTCATGTTCTCGTCCAAAAACGGTGGCTCTTGCCTATCGTGTACGACTACAGTAACTCCTACGCAATTCCGCGCAATTTACTTGTCGAGACAATTTCCTTCTTCATTGCACCACGCCAGCGTGCCCATCCACTAGTTTTGATTCGATACGCGTATGTGGACTGTTTATGACGCTAATAACTCAATTTGGCAAGAAACAAACGTACAGAAAAACGATCGGATGATTCACGGACAAGTATTAGATAAAAATACCGCGCTAACGACGGCGGAATTTATGTTTAGGATTTTTTCATAAGATTGTAATGAAACATTTGTCGTCGCCACCAGGGCGAGTTATACAACAGATTCACGCTGTTGAAAAAAGTTCTCGAAATAGCCCCGTATACTTACATACCCTTGTACATATTATAATATACATTTTATGTTATGTTTATAAACATATATAATCGCATTAAAATATCCAATTTTGTTGGTACTTATTACCGTTATAGTAAAAGTTGCTATGTAAGTACACAATTTTTAAACGGATATTAAACAATTTTATAACGCATTTTGCGTTATAGGCTTTGTGAAGTGATGGAAGGGTTGCAAAAAGTATATATTTCCGCCTCGTTAAAACGTTGTGACCAACAAGTTATCGAGTGTTAAACAATATAAAAGCAATCCATAAATACTTTTTTCATCGTTGAAAACAAATCACTACCGAAAAAACCTAAAACGAGACACTTCTCTCTTCTGCCATCTGGAATACCACGATAAAATATCGTCGTGTGATTTATGGGTAAAAATTAAAGTGTATTTTTTTCATTTCCCAGAAGCAGATATGATAGCGCATTATCTAATCGTATAACGTAACGTATAGTGTGTAGGCGTAAATATTATTGTTTAACGTCACAAATGGTGTAAAATACGAAACAAATTCTGGAAATTAAATTCCGGATAATTGCCTCTTCGTGGTTTATTCGTTAAACATAAAATAACGCCGAATAGTATAAATTTAAAACGGGGGTTAAAATAATCGTAATTGTCTCGGCGGGGTTGTTACGTTATTACGTATGCTATTACTACACAAGTCTCGTTCGAGATTTTCCTAAAACAAGGCAAGTTTTCATCGTCCATACAATACGTACATTTGGTTTTATTGGTTCATTTGGCTCGCAAAAATACTAAAAACACATAATATTTTGGCTCACATCCATATAAAATAAATAATGTTCGTTAACGTCGTTACTTATAAAATGTATTAATACATTTAAAATGTCCGATGGAATTTTACGGTTTTATGTATATAATCAAAGTCAACCCGAACGACGTGGCCATTGAAATAGTTTCCGAGTAATTACCATTTCGCAAACCGGTCGTTAAACTAAATGACCCTAATATAATTTTTTAATTTCAAGTTCAGAGAAAATAAATATCATTTCATATTATGAATTAAAATACTATTAAATAAGCGGAATATTTAACGAATGTTTTTCGAAGATAGTAAATATCAATAAACAATACCATTATGCGCACACCTACCAAATCACAAAACATGTATATTTAATATAGAGAAATAACGTAGAAACAAGTAAAGTAAATATCTAAAAAAAACTCAAAAATCACTGACCAAAACAAGTTGTTGTCGAAATAATAACCTAATTACGTATTTAATAAAACCAAACAATTAATGTTCGTTTAATAGAAATTATCGACCTAATGGTTTATTCTTTTTGTGTAATTGATTAAAAAGTTCAGTAAAAATGACAAAGGTTAATAAATGTTAATATTCCGTAAATTATCTAATTAATATAATTTTAATACATCCGCATTAAGAGTTGTTATCGAAATTCGTAAATATATTGATATCCGTTGAATTTTTATGATTTAATGTAATAGCTCCAGAATTATAAAACACTTGGCGTTTTTTTCGTCACGAAAATATTTTTACTTCTGGGTCGTAACCTACAATCGTTTTGAAAACGTAATAATAGGAATAATAATAATAATAATAATAATACGAAATCGAATCCTATAAAATTGTTCGAACGGATTTCGATAAACCCGTTTATTAATTTAAAAATAATACTTACTTAAATTCTCGATAATTATAGTGACGTTTACTAAATGGGCAAAAATACTTGTTCACGCGCACGTACACAAATGATTTGAGTTTTAATATCCCGCCCGAAAATTTTGGATAAATATATCATTTTCCTAAACATATATAGATACCTAAGTACAACTCCGGATATAACACCATTCAAAAAAACATGATTGTTTCGTATGCGCGTCTATCCGTTCGTGAACAACAATCGACCTGAATAATTATACACATATACGGCGTAAATACCTTTGAAAAATATTTTCCAAACAGTTCTATTACGATCCAAAACATTTACCTCCGAGAAATATTACGTAAATGATGAGTCAATGACTCCACGACTACACGTCATATCACAAACAACGACAGACGTGGTTTACGACAATGTACTTAATATAGTTTAGTAGTTATACGTCACGAACGTTCGATACAATATTTACTATTTAACACGCGGACGGTCTTGCGACCGAATCTATTCTTTCTATGGAATACTCGGAAAATATAATTCGTCGCCTCTCCCGAAACTTGTCATAAAACACCGAACATTCCATCGCGGAAGAGAATAAATTATCGAAAACTCCACATAATTGGTCTCCGTCCGCCGCAAGACCTTATAACCCGCGATAGATAACAGTAACATTTACATTATTGTTATTGTATTTCAAGTTAACCCGACATATGACGACATTTAAAAAAGGGAATATTTTCGCCTTTTTTTTACAGAGAAATGTATCGAAGGTTTTCGCTTTTTTAAACGGTCAGAAACGTTGGTAACTAAATTGTCGGACAGTATGTATATATGTATATATATATATACATGAGTATATAGGTAACGACAATACGTGACGGTGAGACATCGGATATAATGTAGAACCGTATAAGTAAAAGTAGAAGATCGGTTTTGAAGCCTATCGCCATAAATGGAACACATAGAGCGACTGATTAAGATTAGAACTAATATTATTTGAAAAAATAAAACGATTGTATCGCGTAAGTATACGCATAGAAACAAACAAGTTCGTTGATGGTCAGCATACACGCCCTTGACGGCTTGACAATCAGTAATCAGACGGTCTGTCTTATAAACAATATGCCTCCTAACATGGGCGTCCGCGAAACATTTTTCAGGGGGGGAGGCGACGTAATCGAGTCGAATACCAAAAAATACAATTATACGTTCGTAAAGTATTTATTCGTTACTAAATAAAAACGCGAATTTTCGCGGTTATTCTGTTTCAAATTTGGTAATTTTAATTACTGTTCGACGAATTGGTCTTTCCTCGCGTTAACCGTTTCACGATGGGTAAACTTATCGTACAAACTTCGAATAAAACATTTGTACAAAATAAAAGTTAAAATTTTCGAAATTGTTTTTGGAAAACGCGCCCACCTCCCTCCGTCCGTCCTGTCGCACTCATCTGCCACTTATCCGAGCGTCGTCGATACCTCACTCTATCCTAACGTGATTTCGAACGACGATACGCAACGGGCAACCGTATTTACGATTATGACTCACTCACCTACTGCCGAGACGGCGGCGCCCAGAAGAACGACGACGTACAACGACAATCCACCGCGGTCGACGTGAATCATTTTCTACCTTCGTCGTTTTACGATTTAGTTAGACCGCTTTCATGGCGGGTTCCGTCCGTCTGGGCTTTTCGTTTCGGAACGAACGCACGCGGTATATCCCGGGCGGCTCCCACACGTCAACGTTGTTCTTCACCCGGAAGAAACAGACGACTACTGAAAGCGGTAGTCCCTGTAAACATGACGCCAGCGGGCTCGACGGAATATCCGAAAGTGGTCAGACGACAACGGTTGGCTGACTGCGACCGACGCGACGACACGAGCACACACGCACACCACCCAAGGACCCGTGATGATGACTGATAAACGTTGGTATTTCGGCACGACGTTACCTTCGTTCGCGTACTGGCTACCAACCCGACGATTCTAATATCAACAGGTTGTCGGTTAACGTTATACGGTGACGTCGTCGCGTTACGCGGTCGGCCGGTTGGTCCGTCCGTCCAATCGCGGGCGCGGCGGAACGTCGTGTCGGTCGATTATTAATTGAACACGATCGAGATACAGATTCCGTGCGCCTTTTAAACGCACACCTACGCGCGTCGTTTCGTCGACCTTTTTTACGACTGGTTTTTTTTTTTTTTTTTGTCTCGAGCTAATTGAATAACCCGTCCCAATGTCCACGGAACGTTACGGTGTGTGTAACGTACACGAGACAACTAATTAATCATTTTGGTCGATAGATGAGCTCGCTCCAATGTCGTCGAAAATGTTTTAGAAATTCCTGATAGATGTAGAGGGGACACAAAATCAACCGCATTTCATTACTAACGATTTTCGAATGTCAGCGCATCTAGGAAATTTAACTACAAAACATAACGAATATTAATTTCGATAATCGAATATTTTGAACGAATATAATTAAAGAATAAAATAACGGAAGAGAAATTAATTTATAATCAGCAGTTTACGTACCAAAAGCGCATAATGTTTCCAAGTGGTCACTCATCGAAATACTAACTATTCTTTTAAATTTTCAAAAGAACACGAATAATTTATTTATAGATTACGCATATATTTTTCCATTTAACTCACTTATCTGCGTAATAAACAAAGTCAATGATTAAACTAATATAAAAATGTATTTAAAACTTGAATTATTGGTAACCCAAAGATTAATGAATATTGGTGATGGTCATCTATCCAAGTAGTAAGTATTCTAACTACATTTGATGTTGTATAACTTCTTTGTCAATTGGACAAAAACTTAGTACAGTCATTTTCATTATTTTAAGGATGTTTTAGTGAATTTAATCATAAAATTAATTATTCTAAACTGGAAACTTACATAAACAAATTTATTGTACTTTAATTAATAAAAAAGTTTTTTAAATAATTTTCCAAATAGATATTAATTATTCATATATACTATTAACCATTTCAAGTACTACATCACGCTGTTTAAATTTCAATAAAATTTTAAAATAGTTTTACCTAATTATTTAATATTATACTTGATGTTGAAAAGAATAAAGTATATCAAAGATTTAAAAATATATTTTAAAATATAGAATCAAAAATTGATATAAAAGACTATGGAAAATTAGTTTATAAAGTTGTGATTGAAAATTTGTAAACTAATATTGTGGTAATATTGATTAATTATGATAAAAAAAACTTCAAGTTTTTAATTACAAATACTTTTATATAATATATAAATTTCAATAATGTATACATCATAATTGTCTGTTGTATACAATCATTTTATGGTTGAAAATATAAAAAAAACCAAAATAATTTATAATTTAAAAAACTACAAATTTAAATAATACATTTTTAAGTGACTAGACAAAACTTCTAGATACACTTATTTTGTTGCATTGTTATTAAAATACAATTTCGGTGAAAAATAATTATGTATATATATATAGAAATCATAAGTTAATAAAACAGATAAAATCTAGAAGTCTTACACGTTGTATGCGTTAGGAACACACCAAATCATGTGATTTGTTTTATCTTCAGTCTTGCAATGCTATGTGTCATAAAAATTTAATCACGTTTCAAACTGTTTGTATATAGCAGTGACATATGTCATCACTAGGTTCCAATCAGGTCGTTCTTGAGATATCATATCGTTTATGTTCTGAAAAAAGGTAAACAATATATTTTAATTACATCTATCAAAATATATGTATATATCTAATATTAACAAAAAATACAAATGCATTTTATTTAAGATTAGATATTTTTAATATTTTATGAACAATTTTTAGTATTATTTCTCATAAGTTATTTGTATCAAATTTCTTTTTAATTTGTGCTTTGTAGTTTTTACTAGAAGCTATAAAAAAAAATTAATAAGGATTATTTTAAATTTAATAAAATAGTTCTGTTCTAAATTATTAATTTATTATTCACATACGAATAAAAAATACTCCCATTATTGATAAATGACTATGCATTGGATACACTCATTATTATAAGATAATTTCAAATTACATTTTAAACTACAGTGAAATTTCCGATAACAATCACTTCTAAGTAATAGACATTTTTTTTGGTTCCACCAAACGTTATGGAGAAAAAACATTAATACCTCTATATAGTGAGCACTTAAAATAATGATTATAATGTATGTATCCAAAATAGAAAAACGTTAAATTATTTGTAATCATTTACAGCAGTTTATAATTATCTTATCGAATGTCTATAATAAAGCAATAAACACAATAGATTTTAGTATTTTATCATGTTTTATTAGTGTTCAATGTTAGTTTAAAATGTTTTAAGTTTGTATACTATGATGACTACTACTGAATGAAAACGTTCAATTTTATTTGAAAACATTAAGTTATTAAGATTTTATGAGAAAGAAAATGAATGTGCACGTGCCCTTATATATAAATTTGGAATAGGGAACATGTCATAAATAAATATACACACATATTTTATGTTTAAAAATTATACAATCTAATAAATATTAGACAATTTTTAAAATATTATTTAATACCTTTTTTAAAATTTATATGCATTTTATAAAGCAGTCATCTAGAAGTTATCAACTTCTGTTAACAGTCACTTCTAAATAGTGGTCTTTAGTTATGGTTCTTTTGGTAACTGTTATATAGAAGTTTAATTATATAATTTTTGAAGTGTATTAATGTCTTAACAACATTTATTTACTTAAACATAAAATATACTTTAATAATGATATATATTTTTAAATATTATTCTAAAAATAAACGTGATATTGTCAGTAAATCTTCTTCCTCGCTTTATTCTCCCAGCTATTTTGGGTTGGCTACCTTGGTCCTCAACCTCCATTTGATTTGATCTCCTACATCATTCACGCACACACCCGCAGTCCTCATAGCACACTCAATCCTGTTCAACCACTTCTTCTTTGGTCTTCCCCTTTCTCTTCTTCCTTCCGCACCACAATTCCATAACTGTTCTTACTGTTTCTGAATCTTCAGCACTCGTAACACGACCATTTACGTCTATTCTCCCTCATTTTATCAATAATCGCTGCTATTCCTATACTTCCTCTTATATATTCATTTCTTATCCTATCTTCTCTTGTTACCCCACTTATCCATCTAAGCATTCTCATCTTGGCTACGTTCATTCTCTGCTCTATTTTCTTATTCACCGCCCAACACTCTGAATTATACAACATTGCTGGTCTCACTACACTCTTATAGAACTTATCTTTCAGTCTCACTGGAATTCTCTTATCATACAGGACACTAGACGCTTCTCTCTATTTGATCCACCCACACCAAATCCTATATTTCACATCCTCATCAAACCCCCCGTTCTTTTGTACGAAGGACTCTAAATACATAAAACATTCAACCTCCTTTATCCCGTTCCCATCTATTGTCATTCTACTTCTTGTTTCATCTACTTGTTCCTTTTCTTCAAACTTATGTACTCTGTTTTACTTCTTGGTATTGTCAGTATATGTTAAAAAATTTGGCTATGTACAATTTAGATAGTAAATATTTTTTTAAATTAAAAAAAATAATAATAAGTAACATTTTAGATTAAGATTAACACTTTTACTGGGATAGATAACCATTCCAGTACTTACTAATGTTGTTGGTATACCAACTGATTCAGCAGCTTCAAAAGCAACAGTAAAATTACGTCTTGTTTCTGTTGGAGTTAATTCTGAATATGGAATTTGATCAGGTAAGTATGTGTGTAACAAGGCACATAAAGCTAATCCGTCATTCCATGAACTACTAAAATTTGTTATATCTATGTTTTGATATCCAATTGTTCTGTTTTGACACCACTTAAGTAATGCATTGCGTTTTGAACCACCATTCTTTACTAATGCTTGAAGGGGATCACGACGTTCAGCTAAAATAAATAATTTATATTAAGTAGTTAATAATAATAACGGTAAAAACTATCAACACAATTAAAATCAAAGTATTATGTAAGAATTAGTTTAAAAAGAACAAAATTATGGTACAATATTATTTTCATTTAAGTTGCTAAATTATTTTAAAATAAAAAAATTACATATTTCACTTGTTCCTCCAAGTCGAGCAAATGTATCTATGTTACGTGAAGAAGAAAGTATTGATCCATTTGAACGGTAATCTTCATTTTGACACTTTTTAATTGGATCTAAATGTATATAGCAAAAATATAATTTAATTTAGTTAAATAATAAAAACTTTAAATTACCAGTTTCTTCACAAGGAGAAATTATATTATTGTCCGCTGTAAGACAATTTTGTTCTCGAAGTGGAGCTTTAAATTCAAAATCTCTTGGCGATTTATTTAAATTTTCATTTTCATTTTGTCCCACTAGCACATTTAAACTTGATGTTGAATTACTTCGAGTGAATTCAGCTAAAGTATAAATTTAGTTTCATTTATATACTATACATTTAATTATATTCATATCAATTGTTTTCATGAAAATATAATAAATAATAATAATAACAATAATAATAATAAAATACCTGTTTTAGCTTGTTTTGTAGCATTTTCAATACTTTCAATTAATGTTTTTACAGACAGTTGACTATCTTGACGGGAAAGTTTAGAATGACTATTACGACGGCTTATCTCATGTCCAATAATAACTGGGTTTAGGATGGAATTAGCACTACATGATAATGCTCTAGGTTTATCCATATCTAAAAATTTTGAAATATTAATAAATGTTTTTTAAAGGTAAAGTAGAATAACTTACGTTTTAATTTATCAAGTTGAGCTTCTAATGTTTTTACTTTTTCACAAAGTCGTTTATTTTCTGATATAATTTGTTCCATATCTTTTTCTACAATTTCTTTATAATCATTAGCAACTCGAACAGTGGTTAACAAATCTTCTTTAAATTGATGCCATTCTTTTCTCTATATTATTAAAATTTGTTTATAATAACATTTGAATCATAATTAAATAACAATACTAATAAAATAATATATTAATTACTTCAGTATAAATTTCTAGTTTCTCTTCTTCAAGTGATTTTCGTACATTAGCCAAACACATTTGAGTTTCAGATAATACATCTGCTAATTGCCTTTTTTCTTCAACATATTTCTGACATAGGCTTTGTGCTTCAGCTTCTGCTTCTTTAGCTGATTTTAATTCAGATGTTAATAAAGCAACTTCCTCGTGCCATTTATCTCTTTGCCATTTTAAATCTATTAATGCTGATTTAGCGTTATTACTAGCTACATTATATTGTTCATTGGAATTGGCTAATTGTTCTTTAAGCCGATCAATTTCACAAAATGCACGTTGTGCACGTTCTTGCATCGATGCTAACTGACTTTCCAAATTGTCTTTTTCACGTCTTGCATGATTTAACAATTCGTCCAACTCGGACTTGTCCCCTAATTTATCTCTAGCAGCTTCTAATTCTTCAATCTAAATTTTGAAATTAAATTATTAATTAATTACATTGTAATTGAGTTAACATAATACTATACCTTAGCTCTTGCGTTATCCAACAATGTGAGATTTCGATTAATTTCAATATTTTTTGAAGATATCTCTTCTTTAGAAAAAGCAAGTTGTTCTTCCAATTGCTTAACTTCAGCACTTTTACTATCAACAGTACATTCTAAAAATCTAACTCTTTCTAAAAGTTGACAGGATTTTTTTGTTTCATTGTCCAATGTTCTCTTTGATTCGTTTGCTTCAGCAACAAGTTCTTCTTGTTTAGTTAACCAAGCTTCACGTTCCGCTTGGCCACTTTTAAGTAAATCAACCAACTTTTCTTCACGTTCAGTAACTGATGATGGTGGATTAGAACCAGGCACAAGAAATAATCCTTGTAAAGCGTCAACTTTGGTACGAGCATCTTCTAATTTTTCCGTTTGTTGACACAATGACTCCAACAATACACCTTTCTCTTTACCCAAACGTTCATTATCATGTTGAAGATCATACAGTTGAGACTGAAGGTCAGCTAATTCTTGAAGTGTCGCTTGTAATTCTTCATTAGTACTAAAAAATATATATTTATTTAAAAATGTATAAGTAATTAACTTCAATTTTTATATAAAATAAACTATAATAAATAACAACCTATAATGGGTTTCCTCCATCTGTATAATTCTATCTTGTAAGCAAGCCAAAGAAACCTCACTAACTGAACTAGAATTCTTATCCCAGTCATGGGTATCTAATAACTCCTAGAGAGACATAAATAACTAAGTTACCCGTGAAATAATAAATAAATTGTTCTAATAAAACTCACTTGACTAGCCGAATTTGGAGGAGCTATAGAAGCAGGAGCTGAACTTGGATATCTACGTCGATCGTCCATTTTATTGTTGGTAACTGAAGTACATGCCAATACATTACGAGCATTTACTAGATTAACATTTGCATGCATTGCTAGACTTCGTTCAGCTTCATCTCTTTGTTGCTATAAAATATATTTAGATTAACAATCATTATATTGTTTATATTAATTTCATAAACCATAATACACGTTACTTATAAACATTATAATACTAAATAGTGAGTTAGCAATATTAAATTATCCAAACAAAAACAAAAATTATCAAAGACAAACAAAAATATGTACACACATAAATACTGTGTTAAATGTGTGCTCATATATATATTCTACTTAAGTATATTATTAAATACTCTATAAATACTGTAAGCGATTGAAAATTTAAAAAATTTGTTATTTCCTACAATAGTGTATGTTTACCTTTAGCAGCATAACTTCTGTACGTAGCTTTTCTAATTCGTCATCGTACTCGCCAATATTTTTAGGTGCATTGATCGCATTGACTGGGGATGATACACTAACAGCCACAGCGTCACAGCTGTCCATCGCTTCTTTCTGCTGCTGCTGCTGCTGCTGATGTTGTTTCTGCTGCTGCTGCTGCTGCTGCTGATGTTGTTGTTGCTGCTGCTGCTGCTGCTGTTGCTGTTGCTGTTGTTGTTTTTTAGTTTCTTGTGGCTGTTTGTTTGGCGGGAAAACAGCTGATTCCATTGTCACTGAGGGTTGTTGATAGGGCCTCACCCCCCCGGAAGGGCTACCCTGGTTGTGGTTCCGGCGGAAAAGCGATATAAATTTCATCACGCGCATGTGTTGTGCATGCAAACCGCCGTTAAAAAAAACCGTCTAAACAAAAATAGTTAAATTACGCGATAAAAAAACGACGAAAAAAACAATAAATTCTTCGCCGATTCATTGACCGAAACGTGTCGATTAGTGTATTATATTTTTTTGTTCATTTTGATTTCGCAATGAACGTTATCGAATGAACACTTACATAGCAAAAATTAAAAATACAAACGAATTAGTAAGACAGACAAGTAGTATTCTGATAGGCAAAATGAAGTGTAAAAAAAATGAAAGATAATAAGACGACCGGTTAACAGGTGTTATTATAAATGAAAGTAGAGAAACAACTGATGAAAACGGTGAGTACTGATAACGATTAACGAATAATATTAAAGGTACTTTATGACTCACATATTAGGTAATAAATGTAAGAAAATTCGAAGTTGAAAATTGTTGTTTAAATAGAAACGACAGTAAATTATACTTATTTTGATTTGTTCCAATTTCATAATACAATTAAATTTACTGATTATTAAGATTGAATAATTTAGTACCCATTTAAACGTACAGCGAAGTATTTGCATAGATGCGTCTTACAATAATAAACATATAAGTTTAAATTTGTATAAGAACGCAAAACTTTTTTTCAATTATTTACAAAAATTATATTTAATAAAAAGGTAAATATTCTTAAGAATACTTTAATCAATGACGATAAAAATATGTTCGATGCTTCATTAAAAACTGTGAGATATAGCTACATAAATACATAGTTTATTTCATAATACAGTAATAATAATAAACTGTATTCTAATAATAGATATACACAGTTTATGTGACTATAATGTAAAACATTCGTTTAAATACGTAGATACACTAATATTTTATATTTTTAAAAGGTATGTTCATGATATACATGATATATATATATATATTTATATAGTGCGTATCAAAAATTTAAAATACGTTTGATTACACTTTTTATAAATAATTCGTATAATCTGTATTTTATTTTTAGCCTTTGGATATTCTCTATTTTTATCAAACTTCATAAACAATTTCAATATGATTTATGATATCCATTAATTTATTTAAAGGTTTTACCGAGTATTTTATTACATTATTATGGATTTATAATTATTGCAAGATATGTTTTTAGGGGTAATGAAAATAAATACACATTTCTATATATATATATAGTATATTTTATGATTCTCGTGATTTGGAATTAATTCGATAACGTGCATCTTAAATTGTTTATTTTCTAATTATTAAAGAACTAATATATTGTTTTATATTGCATAATACCGATAGATGTTACATATATTGAATAAATTATAAATTTATTATAATCAATTAGATATTTTTTCATGTATATATATAAAAATAAAGATACAAAATGTGTAAAAGTAATTGTCAATATAATATTGTAATATGTCGTAAGTAATAATGTTACAACATTATTTTAATTACTTTTTTTTACTATGAATATTTTTTACACTTTCTTGTCGTCATTGTCAACAAATTTTAGACCACTTTCCAAAAAACCTCGGAATCATCGTAATAAATGAAGAAATAATACGTATGTTATTATTATCGATTAACTCAGACATATATATGTAGTTGTAGTCATAGATTTAATAATGAATAATTATTAGTAGGAAACCTTTAATTTAAATTTTAGATCATTTTCAAAACATTAATATTATATAATAATATATATCAGTTTCCTTTAATTTTTGTCTAATAATAATATATATATATAGTATAGGTCTATTTTTTTACGTAACTATTGACTTCAATACTTTCAATACGGTGTAACTATTTTAGTAACTACGATACAATTTTTAACTCGCGAATATTTCACGTAAGTTTATATATAAATAACAGCCTAGATACAACTTTGTTAGTTTCTTTTTTTGCATGAGAGTGTTTAAATATTGTTTTACGTTACGTTTCGTTGTAAATTGCATCTAGTTGGTAATTTTATTATTATTTTTATATACATATAATATTATTAATTTCTATATTGAATAGGTTGGCGTGCACAAAAATTAAATCTGTCATTGACATATTTTGGAAATTATAAAAATAGTGTTCGTATTTATTGAGGGTGATTAGTTTGGATACACTGTTTAAAATAATTGAGGTTATAAATTGTTATCAGTTTATCAATTTATTCATAATTTATTATCAAACGTCAAAATGTGCGTGTTTGAAAAATGAAAAAACATATTGAGAATTGTAACTTGACTTCGTAATTGTCTAACGCGTGTATTTACAATTAAATTAATCATAACATGGACTTCGAAGAAAATGATTTTAAAGATAGAACAAAAGTCAAACGACATCGGAAGCCAATTAATAGGAAAACAAAACGAATTATAACTTTCGACGAAAAATCTAGAACGTAAGTATATAGTTTTTAAATAAATTACTTTATTAATAGACACTATTCGATTATAGTTGAAAATGTATATAGAAAAATTTTAATTTTATTGTTACAAAATAACTACAGTTTGTCTATAACTTGTTTGTCAAATTTTATATGTATAAGTTACAGTATTGTAATTGTACAACTTTATATTGGTATACAATTTGAAATTTATAAAAATTGAAAAATATAATTGCAATTAATTTATTTATTAAATGTATTCATTTACTTTATTTATTTATATTGTTTTAAATATTTTTTGATAAAGTAACAAATGGTTAATAAAATATGGATTTGAAACCATTGAATTGGTATTAGTGTAGTGTTTGTTTATTATTGTTACATAATTGTTTAATTATTAATTTTAGTGAATTCCTAACTGGTTTTCATAAAAGGAAACTAGCACGAAAAAAGAAAGCTAAAGATGATTTTGAAAAAAAACTTAAAGAAGAAAAGAAGAGAGTTAAAGCTGAGGTTAATTATTCATTTGTGTTAAATATATAAAATGTATGTTGTATTTATATTTCCATTTATTTATTAGGCTAAAGAAGCTTTCAAAAAATTAACCAATTCTCATCCATTTGTCCCAGAACCTCTTGATATGGTTACTGAAGAATATAGTTTAAAAAACCATACAGTACAAATTTGTGATCTATCAACAGATGAGATTGCAAAATGTAACAACTGGATTGGAACAAATCAAGTATTAAAAATATAATATTCTAACGAATTTTTTACTGATTCTCAAAATTATTACAAATATGAATAATAAAAATTTAACTAATTATATATTTTTACACATTTTTCGTTAAATACATTTGAATTTTTTTATCAATTTCTGTTTGATCAATACAGAATATAATTTGTAACTAATAAATGTTTTATAAAACCCATAGTTAGTATATTCATGTATTAGTGAGTGACATTTGTAATAGACAATCAAAATAAATAATTATGGAATTTAAATAATTTACATAATCAAGTTTATGAAAATTTTTTATTAGTATCAATCTGTGTTAAAATAATTTTTTATTAAAACATTATTTAAAAACTTATTTCTATCTTTCATATAAATCTTTTCATAGGTAATTTATGAAGATGACAAAGAAAGTGATGAAGATAATAATAATGACAATGAAAATGATACCGAAAATGTACCTGGAATGAATTTCAGTTCAATAAAAGAAATTAAGAAGGCAATTAAGAAACAAGCAGCTGAAACTGTACAAAATAGTAAAGTGTTTAAAATGAAAAACAAAATTGAACGAATTAAAGATAAGAAAAAAGCAAAAAGGAAGAAACTCTTGGAAACAAAAAGAGAAAAATGGTTGAAAAAAAAAGGAAAAAAAAGATAAATTATGTAATTGCTTATAAAATGTGCGCTATAAAGATTTCAATATTAAAATAATTGTTTAAAAATAAAAAATATAATTTATCAAACGCAAAAGAAAACATCATTTTTACGTTAACGTGATGGTTAACAATTAAAAATAAAGGGGAAATTTTAAATTGATATCCAATTTATATTTGTGTCCAAAAATTGCGATTTTACTATTATAAAGAAACACCGAGTTTTTTTTTACTACATTATATATTTTATAAAAGAAAAAACTGAAAAAAAGCGTAAAAAGAAACATTATTTGTTTTATAGGGGGCACCCGGGTTTGAACCGGGGACCTCTCGATCTGCAGTCGAATGCTCTACCACTGAGCTATACCCCCGTCATGTAATATGTGAAGTGTTTGTAATATATTTAAAAGTAATTGTTATAAAATTGATATTTATAAATTGATAAAATCCGATTGAAATAATAAATATTTTATTGACACTGTTTTTTATTGTCTGAAATTCAACTTTATAGATACTTCTTTTTGTCGAAAGACTCAAATTTTTTTCATATTTTAATTCAATCTATGTATATTGTTATTGACTCTATTCTGTCTTTTGACAATACACATAGTAAACAATTTACTTCAAGGAAATTTTTATATATATATATATACCATGATTAACTTGTTTTAAGTTTTTAAATTTACTATATTAATTTATATATATTATTTTATATTTGTTTTGAAAAAGGTCCACCTCAAATAGTTCTAAAGAGGTAAGGAAGGAGATTTTTTTGAAAAAGATTTATAAATAAAATGTACAAAATTATAAAAAATCTTATATTTACACGCATATTAACTAAACATTATATTTCTCTGAAATTTTTTTATAATTTTCAATTGAAATTTACATCAAAATCATATTGTTAAAACTATCAAACTTCTGATTTACAATGAAAAATGTATTAATATCTTATAACATACATTTTTAAACATAAAAAGCTTCTAAAAAACAAGGTGGCAATCATCATTTGAAGCTGTCAGTATCCAATAATTTGGAATGAATTATAAAAGTAATTGTTTGATACAGTAGATTTTTAGAAATTAAAATGCATAAGAACAATATTACATTTAATTATTAAAATATAAAATTATACTAGAATGAAATATCAAATTAAAATAGTAATCGAAGTATGCAAAATATTTAAATTAGTTTTGCTGCAAGGTTACATTTTAATGATGTTATCAAGTTCGTTTTTTATTGCAATAACACCTTCAATCAATGGACTATGTGCAAAACGGCTATACAACATGTTTTGACAAATCACCAATAAATCAAATAAATTCACGGCAATGGATCTTCTAAAAGATTATATTAAATGAGCCACATTAAACTTTTGATCATAAATACAACAAATATTACTACCTTTGCATCCCCGATGGCCATAAATCAACATTTTGTAAATAATACCGAGCCAGACTCATGATTACTTCCAATACATGTAGTTCACTAGTCTTCTGCCATCGTGGGTCATTTGTAGAGTATATTCTGTAGGATAATTGATATGAACTTAGATTAATACATAAAGTGATAAAATAATTAGTAGGGAATTTACTTTTTATATATTGCCACTAGAGATTCAATAGGAGCTCCAATTGTTAACATAGTGGTATACACAGATTCTAAATCACCGCCTAAGTTACAGTTCAAATATTCTAACATAGTTGTTACATACTCTTTGGAACAAAACAAACAAATTTTATTAATATAAATATGTGTTTTTTAAAATGTATGTTTTGAACACACATACCTAAATCAAATGTAGATGAATTAATTGGATGTGAACTGGCTAATGACTTTATTTTTTCTAGAGCAATAGTCATTTTATTGTGCTCACTTATGTCTCCACAATCTTCCACAACTATGAATTTTAAAATATTCAATACAAATATATGATGACATAATTTTGAATTAAATAATGAACAGGGTTTTAGAAAACAAATAATTTAAAATAAACAAAAACAAAGAGTTATTTAATTACATTTAAACAAATTATTAAATTAAGGAATAAAAATTGTATTTATATACACACAGGGAATACCCAATTTTTATGTTATAGAATTTTTCTTAGGTTTAAAATGAACAAGATGACATTAAATTTGAAAATAATAATCCACAAATATGTACTACTTAAATTTAATACTTATCATTCATAATTAATACAAACTATTCACTAAAATTTATTCATTTTATAGTTCATATTAATGTTATAATTATGAGAGCTAAAAATTATTTGTATCAAAGTAAATGGAAAAATTTAAAAACATCATCAAATATTTACCTTTAAGTAAAATATTTTCCCAAATCTGATTAACTAATTCACGATCATCATGATTGGAAAGCTGTAATATTGCCAACTGAGCTTCCCAAAGACTGTGGGGTTCAGCAAAATTACTGTAAAGCTATATAAACAAAAAGTATTAACATTTATTTATGCTGTTTTCTATAGCATGAAAAAATTTCATACTTCGCCCAATGTAAAGAGATTACAATTCAGTTTTTCAATGATATCAATTTTTTCACCAATTTTACTCGATGACAATAAATCTAATATCTAATTAAAGAAATGTAAACGAATATTAATCATGGAACAACAAAATTCTGATAAAATTAAGAAAACCGACCATTTTCTGTATTTCAGCTACTTGTAACAAATCTTCTACTTCTCTGAGACTGGTAGCATTAAAAGCAGGAGTACTTAACTTTTTACTGCGTAAACATGCCATTGCTCTACCCAAATACATAAGACGATCATTTAAATTTAAGCCACTCCTGATAAAAAAAAAAGAAAACATCGATTTAAAAAACAAATTTATAAGACATGATAAAACAAAAAAAATGTATAGTTACTCAGGTTTTTTAGCTAATGATGCTAGAACTTCAGCTGCCTCGTTATAATTACCATTATACTCATAATATCTACACAGTACATCTTTAATGTAATTATTGCTATCATCAGATTTGGACTGGGCCAATAAAAACTTTTCCAAACTATGATGTCCCATTTCAATGGTCTCTCTTATTAATTTTTTATCAATCATCCATCGGTACACAATAGTATGTAGTATTTCATCGTCACAAGAAATACATAATTTTATCAACTCTGATACCTGTAAATAACAGTATATTATGAAATTCTATTATTTTATATATGAACAAAAAATAAATACCAAATTAGACGATTGTTCAGGGGTTAGTGCAGAATTTTCTAAAATCCCTGGTATTAAATTTGGATGTGTAGGTATAATCACAGACGGATTTTTTACCATGATAGAATATAAATAATCCAAACTTGAACTTATTTCTTTGTAAATATCTAGTCTACATTCATAAAAAAGTATATTAAATACAAATAGTCATTATTACCAATTTTTTAAAATATATTATCAATATTTTAAAATAAAAAAGTTGAATTTACTGATTCTTAACATAGTTACCTAAGCATGTAAGCACCATAGCCAGGTCCATCTCTATCTAATACCATGCTATTGACAAAATAATGACCAGCTAAATTTTTTGGATCAATTTTATTAGCACACTCTTTACACATTTGGTACACACCTTCCATATAAGCACAGTTTGTATATTGTAAACAAATTGATGTCAAATTTAATTTTGGTGCCACCTCTTTTAACACCTAAATTTAAAAAGATGTAAGCTAAACTGTTAATGTTACTAAACAGTAATATTATGGGTATAAAATTTAAATGTTTAATAAATATTAACCATAAGGGATTGGTATAATATTCTTTTACGCTCATCTTCATTAACTGTAGACTGTGCCATTTTAATCATCTCTGATGCCTAAATAATTTAAACAGAAATCATTTGTTAAAAAAAAAATTCATCCACAAAATTTAATAATTAGTAGTAAAAAATATTAAAATTACTTTAGTACAAGCAGCATCTTCAGAATGGTATATAGATGGGCAGACTTGACGTAATTTTGTACTGATTGATTCAACAGATGAACTTTCACTTAAATATCTAAGAAAACATTAAAGAAAAATTTATAGATACAATAGAAAGACATTTATATATAAAAGTGACTTAGTAAAATATGTATTTAAATTTGGTTATAAATATAATTTACTATATACGTACGTGTCTAATAGTTTTTGTACTAAACTTTGACATATTTCTTGATGTATTAGAATCAGTTCTTTGAATGTAACATTTTCCAAAACACGTTTTTCTTGCTAAATAAATATTACAAACAATTATGTAATCTATAAGTATATTAAAACCAAAACTAATAATTTCTATAAAATTAGATATGGGTTAAAATTTTTATTTTAACATACATCACTTAATTTGTTTGCTATGATATAAAATTGATGTTCACTGAGTAATTTCCATAAATTAAAAACCTCAGCGCTACGAACAACCAGTTGTTTTAAACATTCTATAGATTTTGACTCAGATTGATATGCATCTTGTATAGTAGTGCGTCTAGATATGTCCATTGGTAGTTTTGCAAAACTAGCCAACATTTTTGAATAATTATTCATGAATGCATTCAAAGTTTGCAAATGACTTGCAACAAATGAACAATCATCTGGAGACACAGTATTAACAATCTAAAAAAAATTAAAATAAAACGTTCTTAATTATATTTTGATACATTAAATTGCTTATTTATATATTATTATATTACATAAGTTTTTCCATCAGTGGTCTCCAAATTTACAGCTTTAATGCCCCAAAGTGGTCTCAGTAAACGACTAACAAATAAATACAATGCATTATGTTTAGATGAGTACTGAACACTAGTTGATTCAAATGGTAAATTTGTGATATTTGATTGATTGTTAATAAAAGTTGTCATAGATGTTAAATTAGTGGGTCTAAAACCTGAAAATAATATATATTACAAAAGTTCATATTTTATACCATTACTTCATATAATATATATAATACAAAAATAAATGTAAAAGGAATGTTTTTTTGTTATCATAATTTTATTATTAAAACGAAATGCTTTTAACATATTTATAAACATATACATTAAAATATTGTATGTTCATTATATTATATTTTTTGGCTTTTTAAATTTGTATCAAATATAAAAAATCTAAATTAACTTATACGAATAAATAAAAATATAATTAAGTTAAAAATGTAAAATACTGATCAAGAAAATGTTTTTACTAGTGTTTTGTGAAACTCTTGTAGAATCATTAAGTGAATCGTGTAAATTTTCTGTCACCAATTTAGGTTCACCGCCATGAGTGAAAAACACACGAGTTGCATATTCTTTGATCTAATCATATAAACTTTTACAATTAATTTCATAAAGAACTTTAATTTTTTAATAGATACATACCTTTATATTTTTTAATGACTGATCACAAATAATTGTAAGACAAGCTACACATGCTTGATTATTGGTAAATGTTTTGAAGTAAGTTTTAATAGCATCAGTTTCTGCTCCTTGACTAATAGATAACAGTTCACAAAGAGTGTCATAAGGGCGAAGCATTTCAAAAATTTCTAAACCCTGGAATAAAAAAAATTAACTAAATGGAAAAATCCATAAAATAAAAGTATTTACCTGAGCTGCTAAAGTAATGTATTCTTGCCGATTTTCAAACTGTTGACGAACAATAAGTGGTGGTTGTGGTGAACTTGGATCATTGTATATTAATAAATTTGGCCCTATATTATTCAATGATACAGGACATACATCCAAATCAGTAATAAAGTATTTTTCACTAAAATTTGGACTAAATGCATATTCATCAGGTGTTATACACCACAACATTGGTCTGTAATTGACTATATCAGTGTCACATGCCATTATAATAGTACCTGAAAATAATAATAATTAAAATAATCTATACCTATATCAAAACGTATAGAAACCAGATTCACATTTAATTATACATATATATATATATATATTGCTTACAGTAAAATATATTTAGAAAAAATATTATTTTTTATTATATTTGTTTAATATTGAAAACATGTTAACAATTTATAAAATATAATTAAATATTATAGAATTTAAGCAATAAACAAAATTCACTTATAATATATACATACATATAACTAATTAAAATTATTCTTCGATAGCACAAATTAAAATATAATAAAATATTATACCTCTATTGTATAAAACATGCTGCACACTACTAGGTTTAGATTCTCCAACTATTCTATTATAACCAGGTGGCAAACGTATGTGTACAAGTTGTAATGTGTATGGTCTAGTTTGGCTGGAGCTTAATGCTCCAGTAGAAAAATATAATCTAAATCCAGATTTAGATACAACCATTAGATGTATGTTTGGAGATTCAGTTTCTTCAATGACTTTAATACTATTCAACATGGTCATTTGAGATAATTCCATAGTTCTAGAATATAAAATAAATCAAAATTCTGTTATTTATAGTGTTTGACAAAATTAAAAACATGATTACCAACCTAAGTAATTTTGACACTTGATGTTCAAGATTAGAATGTGATAAAGAAACAATTCGACTAGTAGATTTACCATCAGATCCCAGATCATACAATTCAATTGAACTATTTTCACTTAAAGTATAAAGTATGTGTCGTGTGTTATCAATAGCTATTTCAACAATTGCTGATGGTTCGGTGATCGCATATGTTAAAAATGACGGCAATATATATGACAAAGTACCAGCTGAATGACAAACTTTTTTACAACGTCTTCCATTTCCTATTGAAAACCACCCTAAATCCTTCTATATATTTTAAAGAAAATAATGCATATTAATACTTCAAAATTAAAATTATACTAATTAACTATTGATGAAAATACTGTTAAAACAAATAATACCCAATAATCAATTTCAAACAAATGTCCATCTTCGCTTGAAAGAAAAATACGTCCATTATTTGCTCCCATAATTTTGGAGATTATTACACCTTCTGTAGGAACTTCATAAATTGTATCTGTAGTGAGTTCTAATTGTTCTACTGTTTTACCTAATAATACAAACTTATTGTTTATAATCAAACAGTTTGGATAAACGTAAAATTAATGAAATTACCATCAACACTAGTAACTTTTTTAAATGTTACACCTAATATTGCTATGTTTATTCCAGTAGCTAATACTAACAAATGTTTAATATGAGCCTGAAATATATTTGGTTTAGGTAGTACTAATCCCACTGTGAAAATGGTAGAATTCATTCCATCAAAATAAGATAAATCAGTCCTAAAAATAAATAAGTTTGTAAACAATTATTAAGATAATTTAAACATTATATTACCCTTCACTATAGTCCCATAAAAAGAATTCCTGGTCAATTGTAACCCAAATTCTGTTGATTTCAGGAAATATTCCTAACTCACGATGAAAATTTTGTGCATCTACATTAATAAATTGGTTAAATCAATATTTTAATATACATAATTAAAATATATATATATGAAAAAACATTAAAATCTAAATTAATACCATTCCATTGCTCAAGTAATGCACCAGGTAGTGGTATTTTATGTTTTGATTTTAGTGGACAAATTGAAGGCATCCCAAGCCCTTCTTTAGGGTAGTCATATTCAGTACAACCACTAACACTCTGGCCTGAAAATTTAAATAAAAAAAAAAATTAACTTTAATATTTTAGTTGATCTCAATATTAAAAAATTTAAATTAATACTAACCACTTTTAGAAATTTGCATTTTATCAATAAGGGTTGGAAAAGAATCATCTGCTATAAAAAATCTATCCAACATTTTGCCAGATAGATCCAAACAATCTTTAGGTGATATTGATTGATTGGCCAATGACACGGAAGAATTATCTATGGATCTTGAAACATTCATTATTGAATCCATTTGCAAACTATTAAAATGGTGTAAATACATTTAATAAACATTTCAACTTTTTCTAATTTTATTATTTTTGAATAATTAAAAATGTGATATATATATGTTTCATTCGAGCATAGGTATAAGTATATTTAAATCATTAAATTGAATATTAAATTTCAAAGTGATAATTATATAAAAAAAAAATTTGTTATTAAAATTAAAACAAAAAAGTATACTTTATAGAAGTAAAAATTATATGAAAACAAAATAATCTTAATGCATCTATTTGCTCTATTTTCTTAAACGTCACAATTATTTACTTTTTACAGATTCAATATGTTTTGAAAATGTGTATTACTGAAATATTCAAATTCTTAATATTACTTAAGTCTGCTGTTCGCTTTCTGAAATCATAGTACCAATATTTCTTTATATTCAAATATTATTATTATTTACCTTGCAACAAAAATGTAGTATAAACAATTACTTAAGTACTCTTAAGTGTCACTAAACATTTTGAACTTTTATAATATATGTTCATAAGAAATAAAATAATTAAAATAGGAATAAGAAAATTGTTATAATAGATTCCTCCCTGAAAGAATGATTATCACAAACACGCTCAAATTAACTGACGAAATAAGTAAATTATAATAACAAATTTAGTGATCGTATTAGACATAAAAAATTTTTGAGAATATAATGAGAAAAATCGAGTTAAAAGAGTGAAAAATTCCGTTAAGTAATAACCTCAAACCAAAAAAAAAACACTAAGGCAAACATAAAAAGTATAATACATATGACGTTAGAAACGTTTTTAAAAGAAATTAATTCAAATATGTTTATAAGATTAATAATCTTATCTATTTAATAATGCCCTTATCAATTAATTTGATATGTTTTCAAATTATCATGAGTATCATAGTATTTAAACAGAACCATGCTGAGAGTGGCTACTAAACTTATTGATTTACTTCTTTAATAAGAAATTTTTAAATTTTTACCTAAATACCTATCACTAAAATATTTATTGCAGAAATTGTTCTTATAATTTGAAGATAATTTAATTTCAATTTTATTGTCTATAATTAGAATATGAATTCAAAACATCGGTAAATACCCATATTAAATTGTGAATCAAGTTTTTTATTTATTTCCACATTTATTTATATTATAGTTTAGGCGACTGCGAAGTTTGCAATAACAATGCAGCTAAATACTGTTGCCCTAGGTGTGAAGTAAAAACGTGTAGTTTATTGTGTGTAAATATTCACAAAAAAGAATTGGAATGTGATGGTAAAAAATATAAAACTGGCTTTAAAAAATTAGACAAATTTAATGACAATGACATGAGTCAAGGTATTTAAATCGTTTGAATTAAGTATATTTGTGTTTTAAAATTTCTTTTTATTGTTTTGGTAGATTATAAACTTATGAATGAATTTATTGAAGTTGTTGGAGAGTTTAAAATGAAAACTCAACGTCTATCCAATTTAACAGCAGTGAGTATAAACTAAACTTAAATAATCTTAGTAATAACGATTATCATGGTTTGAAATGTTGAAAACAAATAATAAAATAAATAATTTTACTAATTTTGAAGTAAAAAATATAAGTTTGAAATCATTGATTTGTTATTTTTATTAACTATTTTGTTTTGGGATTTTAAAATCAAAATACTAAATAAATCTTAAATGATTTATTGCATGGTGAATACATACTTTTTTGTAGTTTATAGTTCTAACTTGATACTATTTAAAAACAGATTATTATTTATGATAGATATGTAATATATAGTATTTGATGTTTTTTATTTTAAAATATTTTTATTTTTAATAAAATACGAAATTATTTGTTTATTTTTAGGGCTTTCGAAAACTACGCTATCAAGCATTTAAACGAAATATACGTTTACAAATGTTTCCAAATTCTACTATAAACAAGAATAATACGTCTATTTTTAATCAAAAAATTAATAAAATTTGTTGGCGTATAGATTGGACATTCCATGGTACAGATGTGAAATACTCAGATTACAGGTATTTATTTTTTTTTAAATAATTAATACTAATTCATTTGTAAAAAATATATATAATTTTCAGAGTGCCAGAATATCAAAAATTAAATGATATATCAAGAAAATATTTCACAACAGAATTTTATGATGACAATACAATAAAAAAAATGCAATTTTATATTTCAGCGGGAATTAAAGATGTAATATTTTTAATGAAAACTTCATTTGGGAAGTAAGTACACTGCTTTTTAGAATACTATAACATTAATTGTATTTATTTAATATTATCTTTTTACAATTAAAATTGTTCTTTTAGATATTATGAACTTGATTCTGAAGTTTCAATATTTAATAACTTAAGGTACAAATCAATATTAGAATACCCAGAAATATTAATTATTATGTCCATTTACAAGGACGAATTTAGTGATCTTATTTATTATGATACTCCAATATATAATAAGTCAATAAAGAATTGTTCGAGTGAATTATAATTTAAATTTATAATATTATTATGAAATTGTAACATTTGTAATCAATGTTTTGTTGATTAAAAATTTATTTTTTCTATAAATCTAACGTAATTATTGTAATTTTTTACATGTTGTATATTATATATATAATTGTACGAAAAAAGTGGAATCATGGTAAATGTATATTTGACTTAGTCTATATATTTACTCAATTAACAAGAAAATTTGATGACTTAAAATGTTTAATATTTTAACAATATTTTAATGAATTTTTGGAATATACGGCAACGAAATATATTTGTAAATTCAATTTAATGATGTTTGTTATATTCATCAATTGTATCACTTCAGTTATTATAAATATACAACTAATATATTAAGCTATTGATGCCTTTGCTACCAAATTAGTGACCATTTATCACAAAATATTATAAAATAGTCTTTTCCAAACTCCTAAATAAATTAAAAATGTCAAATTAGAATATTTCATCTATTCTGATTGAAATATTAATTATTTTGTAAAAAATTTAGAAATTAGAAACGGTAATTTTCATCTGTTCTCCAAGGAAAAGTTAATAATTTTAATTTTATTTTGTCACATACTTTTTCAACAAAATAGTAGTTAATGTTCTTTTAAACTATTTGCCCTTCCCTTCTCTTTTGATTCTAACATTTTTTTATTTGGTTCCAAATAGAAGAGTGCAAAATTACTACATGATAGTAAGTCTATTTGTTGTAAAATAATAGAAATATTTGTCTATAATAAAGTATATAACAAAGTTTTTGTAATTAAAATATTTTAAAAAAAAAACTTTGAAAATTTGAGAAAATCGTGTAATAAAAATTTACATTTTCTCATTTATTTATTTTTAAGGCACAAAAACAAACTAGAATTTAAAAATTATAATTAATTTAACCGCTAAATATCTCCAAATGGAATGAATAGATGTCATTTATTTAATTAAAGGTTATAATTTAAAAGAATTAAAAATCAATTGAATGGAAATTTGAAAACGCTCATTTATGATTTTGAACATATTTATGTTGGTGTCAAAAATTATTTAAAATAATTAAGACATTTCTGGGGAGGCGCGAATCTCATAGACCTCTGCCCCTTAAATAGGTCTATTGTTGATTATTACTTGTAAGTTGTAATACATCATTCAGAAAAATTTTCTCAGTGTGATATATTAAAATTAAAATCACGTTAAGTTTACAGAAATTTTAGACACGTCCGCTCAAGTTAAACCTGTTTCGTCTATTTAACATTCAACACAAGCCACTCGTTAAAACTCATTTAAATGCTAGTATAGTATAGACGGTAAGTTATAGTTTATATTTTGTTGAAACGAAGTTTAAAGTTCAAATTAAAGAAGTCAAAATTATTACGTTTAAGCATTTATGTTATTAGAACATTGATGTATAGGCAAGGGGGCAGACGTTGATGGTTTGCTAACTGGACGGATATCTTATTAGATTATGAAATATAAACTAGAAATACCCATTTACGCGATTATGTGTAGCTATGAATGTAATTACAGTGACGAAATAATGATAACTCAAACGTAATTTTATTTAACGATGACTGACAAATAAAATTATTATAATAATACAAAATTCGATATAATAATTATGATACTTCGACTATTTCGGTAGCAAAAATATAATAACTACTACAAGAAAACACAAAAAACAATGTTTAACATATAAGCGATTAATGCACAACGAAAGAAGTTGTACGTAATGATTCGTGTACGATAGCGGTTTACGGACGAAAAAACAAAAATACTGTACCACCTTCTCGGTCACTGTTTTAGAACAAGTGGTTCTTTTGATGTACCACAAACAGGTAGTAACGTTAAAATAAAATAATATGAGTACACATGGGGCTGGGTAATTAAATTAATGAAATTTATGGTTTCGAGCCGGAAAATACAGTTATGCAGTAGATATATCCAAGATTTAAATAAGTAAATTATTAAATAAATTATGACGCTTATTAAAAAAAAATGACATTAAGAAACGTAATATTTTTTTATTATTTAAAAACTCAATATCACGCATAATGAACATACACATAATTATTGGAATATATTTTATCAAATTCGTTTATTAATTAATTAATATTGGTTCTAAAAAATTGTATTCTTTAATGAAACGACTTTAAAATAAAAAAAAAAAAATATTTATTAATATATGTCATCGTAAACGTCAATAAAGGAATGAAAAACAAAAACCTTTTCCAATACAAAATTTGCATCGACACCATGAGTCTTACCTGAATCTACAATATTTATGTTCATAATAAAAATTAGTTGTTGGAATGTTTGTTAAAAATTGCGATCAAATATCTTAAATTCGTCATTATTTAAAATTTTAAGATTAAATCCCTCGGGCGTTGAAATACGATCGTAGTGAATGCCTAAAATCAAATAATATTGATAATAATAAAGCAAAAGTTACGATAGTTAATTTTAGATTATAGACAGGTACATGAAATATTTTACAAAAACATATAATGTTTAAATTGTTTTCATCGTTAACGCTGGGATAATTTCTTATTATACATACTCGAAGTAGACGCCACGATACATTTATTATAATTTTTTAATAAAATTAATTCATTAGGTTAGGTATTCATAATGATTTTTAATGGTTAAAACATTTATGATATTAAAATATGATCATTTTGCACGTAAAAATATTGATAGGCGCTGGTATTTAACGGTGTAATGCGTAAAAAGCAAATTCTATAATATACCTATTAAATATCAATATACCATATAGAAGGAACGTTTCGGCGTTTTTTTAATTAGCATAGGTAAATACTAAGGTATATATAGTAATATATATATATATATATATAATCGGTATATTGGAGATTTAGTCATGCATTCATTTACAACGATATAAACTACGTTCGCCAGTATAATAAATTAACGGAATATAATTGGACTAAAATTATTTATATATGCAATAAATAGGTATCTAAATGACTATTACTGTGTATGTGTGTGTGTGTGCGCGCGTAAAACTTGTATTCGTAAATAAAAGAGCTAAGTGTTCGGATTATAATATGCGAATGTTTTGTGTAAGCTATATGGTGCACAGAATAGTACGTACGCTCTTATATAGAGTATGGTACGTATGCTGTGATATTTACTCGAATGATTTAACGTTTTAATTGACATTTTAATTTAATCTCGACTGCAATGAATTAAAAGTAATGGGTAATAACTTATAAGATACGTGTACCAAGAGAAAATAATTATGCAATTTTCTCAAAATAAACTATAAATGATGTTCGTTATAACAGACTTCCTAAACTAATTGACACACTTAAGTAATTTTAATGGTGAGTTACATAAATTTCGTTATAATTTTTGTTGAATATCGATTACAGCAGCCATATTATTGAATGATAATACGTTGTGAATACAAATCTTGTTTTATATTTCTGTATACATATAAAATACGAAAATAAAAATGTTCGTTTACTGATATATTTACTACGTAAGTATATTGTTATAGTACGTATTACCTACACGGCGAATTTTAACTGATTTGAGGAATAAATAAACGACGATATTATTAATTTTTACTACAAAACTATATATAATCTACTATTATATTTCAAAATATACTCAGGTAAATGGAATATTAATTAAATATAAATATATCGTTATTTTCTGTAATAATTATATATTACTAAAAAATAATGATTATATTTTGAAATATATTGTAAAATGTAAAAAGTAAGTAATCTGCAGTTGATTGTATTTTAGGTTAATTTCATATAAAATGAAAAAAGGTATGTACAAATTTGCAAAAATAACTCTGTGTAAATATGATTATTATTTATTACGTGAAATTTGAACAATTCCCTATTTTACAACAAAAGTACAAAAAGTACTTGAATTTTTTATGATTTCTATAAATATGACTTATGAATTATGATTGAATGACCAGACAAGTATGCCCATTTTCAATTAGATAAATATTATTTTAACTATTAACTACAATAACTAAATAAATTATTCATTGTTATTTAAGAACAAAATTTCTCATGCAAATATAAAAAAAAACCTGTACAATATACATGATATAATAATATATGCACGTACTTATAAATATTACTAATTCATAGCGAGGTAATAATATTATATGTATTTATAGTTACGCGGTTAATTAATTTGTTTTTTTTTATTTTGTGGAGGAAGGATCAAGGAAAATAAATTATATCATGTTATCTACATATCTTATAAAAGTACTTATAATGATAATTTTCAAAACTTCGCAAATGATAATCTATTACTTATATAATACGTTTTTCAAACTCTGTTTAATGAATACATTCGAGTTAAAACTGTTTTGACTTTAGAGCTAAATGGAAAATGGAAAAAAAACTATTAAAAATAGTGGTAGGTTTTGTAAGATTAATTTTTTTTAAGAATAAATCACATCTGAACCTGTTATATTAATTTTGCTTTAGTTTAAATAATATTAAAATTCAAAATTAATAGGTACATCATATTCTATCATACTATAATAACAGATTTATGTATAAAATATTGTTTAATACCTTAAATCATTCTCAATTTAAATTTTTATATTTTTGTGTTAGTTTATCATTTTGATGGAAAAGTATATATATTATATACACGTATATGATATAGTATATTTAATATTATACTTTACCGTGTACCTTTTCCGGGAATTTCCAAGTATCCGTTCCTGTGAAGAATAATGAACAATAATAATAACTAATAAGTAGAAAGCGGAATTATGTCTTAAAACATTACAAAAAATATTCATTCGTTAACTAACAAAAACTAAACATGATTATAAGTTCTTGAATGTACTTTAAAAATGTTTAATGTATATATATTTTGTAAAATGTAAACGTGTTTTTTTTAAATTACAAAAAATATCAAATTTACCTAAATTAAAAATATTGTTAATACATAACGCAAGTAAGTACAATATATAGATACAACATATTTAGTAAGCTATTTTCTCTAAATATCTAACATCGTATTGCGTATTATATGCGTGATGTACGATATTTAATTTTATAAAGTACTCATAAATATATTTGTAATTTAAATTAATTACAAATGTTCTCCAAAAATTAATAATATACGAATAATTAAATTATTGTTTTCTCAAAAACGATGATGTATTCCTAAAATTACAATAATAAAAGGCAAATAATCAAAAATATGCATAACCCGAAATAAATGTTGCTAAAAATTTTCAATTCGAACAATTTAGTCTGCGAATTTGATTTTAAATTTTAATCCAACTTAGATGTCTAAAACTTTTCGAAAAGAATTGATCCATTACATTTAATTGGTAATCCCTTGATCTTATTTTTGACCAAATTTCAAATAAATACGTCAGTAGGTATTATTGTTAAATAATATTCCAACATTCCTGGATTTGAAAAATTCTATATTCAGCTTATATTCAGACGTAACGTAAACATTGTGTAAAGTATTAACGAAATACATTATATTATTGCGGCTATTTGTCATATATATATATATATATACAAATATTTTGTTTAAACTGTTTTGATGAATAGAATGAAATATTCAATGATCAATGCAAAAACACGAACATAAATCAATCTAGAGACGAATTTTCGAGAAATTCTCGTTTTAACACTTAATTAATGCGTTTAAATATTTCGGATATAATATAATCTACTGCGCGTCTGATGTAGTAATAAGTGTAATGCGTATAATAAAGATTAATAAATATATGAAGCTAACGACGGTCGGTGCCTTCTATACACTTAACACAGGATTCAACATTCTTGTTTGTCGGGACTCATTATAGCTGGAAACATTATGAATAATTAAACATTCAATGAATGACAAAGCAAGGTAATCAAGTACCCTTATTTCAATTCTATTATTGACGAACGCGATTAAGACTTAATAAATATTAAAAGTGTCGTATTTTCGATTATATATATTTTTAGCTAATACATTAGTACTTATATATTCGTCGAACATTTACGCATAGGATTATATTCATATACATTTGGTGTACCTACCTCTTATATTTTACTTTAACAACTTGAGATTTATGACTATATGTAATTGAAGCGATTTATAAGTTTAGTGGTTAAATTATCGATTAATAAATAATAAGTGCATTGCAGTCCCGACCGGGATAGTTTAATCAGATAACGTTCTCATAAAAATTCCAACACCGATTCCTAAGGGATCTTATTTGTACACGTCTGAAGTACTAACATATAGCTCGTATTTTATCCGTCTTTCGAAAAGGAAACTTCGTATTTATTTTTTATAAAATATAAACTCTCACACATACATACATACATATATATATACATATATATATATTGTACCACTCAATACGTAAACATAATACTAACGAGTTGGTAAAAAACTAAGCGACTGTAACGTTACTTTCTGGTTATGGGAAGAAGTCAATTTAAACCTATATATATCTAAGAAAACGACTCAAATATTTAAACGGTTTGTAAAAGAACGATCGTGACAGAAGTAAATTAAAAAATAACTTTTATAGAATGTTATATATATAATTAAAATTATACTTGCAATATTTCACATATTAGTATTAAATATATTATTTTATATTCTTGCAGAATACGGTTATTTGCTACAATATTAGTTATTAGTTTATTACCATCATAGATAACTCATTAACAGCTAAAAAAATTATGTTTTATAACTTGTTACAAATTATAATGGAATCATTTACAAATTATAATTACTTATATTGTTTAATTTACGTTTTTTAAATCATTCTATTGACTATTAAATTATATAAATACTACCCGTGTATATGTAGATAAGTTTTATTTGATTAAATGTTAAATAAATATCAAGAAATTTTATTTGGTTTAAAAAAAACTAACTTGAATTTACTATTATCAATTCATATAAAATAAAATTTACTTTCATACGCTTATTAAGTTTTAGTGAGATAAGTTTTTAAAAGTTTGTTTGCCAAATTAAATATGATAATGTAATAAAATCTAATTATGATAATAATATATTCAACTATTTCAAAAAAAGTTTACCTAAAAATATACATATATATATATATATATAAATTATGTGCTAAATATTAATTCATTTTATATATTTCCCTAAAAGAATTACAATTTATAGTTCTAACACATATACATATAAAGAAATGAAAACGTAAAACATACAATTTAATTGAATATTTATATTAACAATATCATATTAAACGGAGTAGTAATTACTTACTCGAAATAAATTAAACGATTCAGTTTAACGTAGATTTGGGTGCATAAATAATAAATATGATATTAATATATTACATTAGTCTTTAAGATAATTATAATATAAATACTCTATAGAAGTACATATATACAATATGTGGAATATAATTGTTTGTCATTGTGTTATATATTATATAATTAAGTGAAATAAACGTGTATACTTTAAATTGAAATTTTGATTTATGATCAACTATTATATTTTTTAAATATATCTTAGTGTTGTTCGATATTATGATTGTATGTTATTTGTAATGTACATTGAGCATTTTTTTCTAATTACAATAACGACGTCTCTTAAATTATATATAAACTAAAATAACACGAATTATTTTGATTAATTCAAATTGATTAGACATCTGTTTATAGACATACATATACACACGCATACATGCATAAAAATGTATGTTATATACATTAAGATTAAAAATACATTGACCCAACTTTTTCGCGTTGCACTGCTACTATAAAGAAGTTCGATTGGATAATGTATACAGATGACACGAAGAGGATTATAATATTATGTTTAATTTAAAAGTAGATTGGTAGTAGGGATGAAAGGCTTTTCTCTGTATGTGGATACTTCTGGTTGAACGAGTCTGAAATAAAAATAAAAGTACGAAAAAAACATAAAAAGTTGTATTTTGACGATATTTTATTTATAAATGACAATGCAAAATTAAATATTGCAAACGAACCTATACGCTATAACGCGCTGTTTCAGAATAATTTCTCAATAAAATAGTTAAATTACTTTTACGTCAATCTATAATGCAATCAAGGTGGGGCCCCGGGTCTGAATTCCTCCCCCCTCAAAACTCAACCATATATAAGTATCTACATACAAATTTTTTTTTTATTTAATCTGGATATATAATTATAAAAACTAATTATAGTCTTTTTTAAAAATGTTTGTGTCACTGACGCTAACATATGTATGAACTTTCTTTTTAAAAATTTTAAATTAAATTTTTAGGCACGAAATAGAATGTACATGTACAAAATGGAACTCACCCATTAAATTGTGGAGAATATGCTACCATATCTTTGACATGTACCTGAGCTGTCCTCGCTCTCGCTAAAATGGCCATTACTGTTCTCTTTGACGGAGTCATTGATACTTTTGCGCATTCTCCAGACAGAAGTGGACGTTTCCTTCCGGCGTTTTCCGTTAACACGTTTGAATTATTTGGAATCGCTTGTTTTTCTACATATACAATAAAAATTAATATACTATACACTTGCAAATTATGATTGTTTTCATTGTAAAACCAATAAGGGAAGTAAACCGATCTAAGTATTAACATACTTTTAAATTAACCATTTAGATACATTTTGTTTTGTTTTATTTTTCGTACCCACACAATCATTTTTTAAAAATTGATTCTGCAGCGAATGTTTTTTCTTTGCGTGATACAGTTTTATGAAAATATTTTTGAAATTAATAACAACGTGTATTTATATATTATCAAAATTAATTTAATTAGTATTTTTAATTTATTAAAAAAAATTAATTCATTTTCATTAATTCTCGCTACAATATTTATTTCAAAGTCATAACACAGTCTAATATTCAAATAAATCGATTATTCGATTACACTATTTAATTCCATTAATGTACATACGAAATGTATTTTAGTTACACAACACAATACTTCGTTTATAGAATTTCAAAGGTAAAACGTAAATCTGTTTTTGTTCTATTCTCAAAGCGCCACTTATTAAGGAAGATAAACAAACAGTGTCCCAACTTTTAAGACGGGTCTAAATGTAAAGTGTTCAACCATATACTGCCTTGAGCGGTATTATGAACTATTCGTGTTAACTTTCGTTATTAACTGATCGATTTTAGACAAACTAATTCAAACGTTCTCACAGTACGGCAAGGCTGCAATAGGACGGAGAACGAGAGGATGTTGATTGTTGAAAAGGGGATATGTTTTGTGGAACTCAATGCAGTAAAATTTAATGATTGGGGCGAAGGAGTTCGAGGAGTTCAGGCGTCGTGCGACGTCAGTTATAGAAACAATCATTATACTATTCATATATATCACACATACCTATATGTGTACTTATCACTACGTACATTATTGTGTGTGTGTGTATTTGCGTGTGTATAATATATATTATGTATTAACATAATATGTGTATACAGTTTATGACGTATATGCATAATTTAAAAAAATCATCAAACGGCCCGTGATTGTGTAACTATATATATCATTATATACATCGTACATTATAGTTTAAAGTACCTGAAACGTTAATTATGGCTTGATTGGTGTTGATACTGCAGCTGTGCTTGGTATGCACTGGCGAACACTCTCCGGTCGAATAAACGGCGTTGTAATTTTGCCGATTATCGTCCACGGAATGAGACGAAGATCCGCCGCTCTCGCCAGTTTCCGAATCCGTTGCGTCTCCCGTAGACCCCTTCTGCAGTATTTGCATTTCCCACAATTGCTCCTGCCGTATTTCATCATTATAATCCTGTAATTAAAACAACACTTTCAGTTACAAATCCGAATTGAATAATGCTCGTAACCTATGTAAATTACACAACGTTTCAGTATTTATAGACGCAAGTGTTTATTAATGATTTTTGATCGAGTTACTTAAAACTTAAGCGATTTAAAAGTTCTCCTCGTCATACCACGTTACTCGAAAATACGCGTGCGCACACATACATGCTCATATATGTGTGTGTGTGTGTGTATAAATATGTAGGTTGGTTTTTATGTTTTAATGATTACGTAAAACTTTAACTGAACAAATAATGACGAATAAAATGTTTTTGGAGTCGTTAGCACTTAGCAGTCGAGATGGTACGGGTCAATGGCAGAGTAAACGTAATTAAAAATGAAATGTTTTTTAAATAAAAAATGCTGTGTATCCAAAACGGTTCTTTGGTCTAAATGTTTTTTTACATTAAAGAGGTAAACTATTTTAAATAAGTCCATTGAAAGATTTTTTTTTAACTTTATAGTTTATTCTCATTCAAAGACACGTATGATATAAACGTGACTGTTGTTTAAATCTCTGTTACTTTTGATTCACACCACAATTTTGTAAACCAGGTCGTTAAAATAAATATTATTTATTTTTATTTTATTTGAATAAAATATTTACTAAGTAAAACATGATTTAACTGACTATTATGTCAATGTCAACCACACGCAAAACATTTGTATTTAATTATACATCTTTTACATAACAATTTATAGTATATTATGCGTATTAAAGCTATAGAAATTAATTTTAAATCTCGCTTGCCGATTTAATAAGACCACTAATAAGTTAATTCTCATTAACTTCATATAATGAAAGGCGTATTTAATTAGTTTTTTTATTACGAATTCTAATAACTAAACATTAATATAGATTATATCTAACAAATTATAAGTATTATGTTTGAAAAATAACATCAGCTTTTTTTATATTTTGAAAAGTAATATCAAAGTAATATGTAACGAATATTTGAATTTAAATTGCGCGATTTAAAAGAAAATGTTTATTAGAATATATGAATACATTTAACAATTAAATTAAACGTTATAAGTTTGTGCTTTTGTAAATATACCTTGGGTAAACTTATTAATATTATTGTCACTAACGTGCTTTTTTAGATTAAGTTAAACGTTAATACATATTGCAAAACTTACCGGTACTAAAAATCGTCGAACTTCTGTTAACGCGTACGCAATACGAGCATGTGCTTCTGCAGGGGGAGCAAAGGCCGTTATTTCAACGTGAAGGTCATCTTTAAGATGCAAAAATTTTGGATCTCCCGAATTTCTTAATTTTTCTTCCTTTGAACGATAATAATTGTAAAATAAATTATTATTATTTATAACACGTATTAATATATACATTTTTAAATATTATGTTGTATAGAGTTAAGTTATAAGCGAATTAATTCGCATTTATTTTTATTGATGAATGTCATTATAAATCGCAAGAAATAAGTAATATTTAACATTTAAAGACCAATCAAAATAAATATTATAAACAAATATAACTTTAAATAAGCACAAAACCAATTGTTCTATAATAGATAATCATTATAAGATGTTATTATAGAAAACACTGTTGTAATGTTAACTTATTTTATAAATAATGTATACTCATATTATATAGAGCATTATACCATATGTTTATAAAATTCTAATAAGTTTTAAGCCCAACACAGGAAGCCTCGGATATATCCGGATGCGTATGAACTTTCATGCACTTACTTTTTCATAGCTATATATTGTCTGTAATATTTAAACTTATTAAAAAGCCACTTTTACACTTGAATCTATAGTCACATCATACTTATTAAACTTCCTCGTACGTTTGTTTCGGAAAAATAGGGTAGTAATATATTCGATTATTAACTATAGTATATTTGATAATTTTACTTGAAATATTTAAATTTTCAAAACATAATATTTGTTGTAAATACGAGTTTATGACTTGCAAGTATAATGAAATAATTGCTAAAATACTTATACTTCAACGGTACTATACACGGTACACGATATTCTATACCGTATTATTATACTAAAATATTTAAGATGATTTTATGTTTATATGCCCTGAATAATTAAATACATTATACATACTGCACGTATAT
Organism: Geopemphigus sp. TES_GeoC_2020; assembly: GCA_025469175.1. Lineage (NCBI taxonomy): Eukaryota > Metazoa > Arthropoda > Insecta > Hemiptera > Aphididae > Geopemphigus > Geopemphigus sp. TES_GeoC_2020. Next base: position 68,884 of record JAIPRN010000061.1, read on the forward strand.
ACGTTGATATATATACCATTCTTTAGCTTATTGTATACACACACTTTTGTCATTCAGTATTTATATTATGTTGTAATAAAATTATTATTTATAAGCAGAAACTCAAATAACGTATAAAATTTAATAGCGAACGTTCAAATATTAAATGTAGTTTACTTGCATGAATCAACTTTTACGTAACATAAAGTTTTCAGCTAATAAGTGGACACGGTTTAGATGATTAGCGACTATTTAACGTCGTGTACAGGTAACACCATTGATTATATAATACGATATATTAGGAAATCGATAATAATGCCCACAAATCGTAACGAACATAATAATTTTTAAAGCTATCGTATTAATAGTAAATCATTGTTAGTCAACAACAATAGAACCATACTTATTACAATTCCCAGTGAATGAAGTTTGTTCGTAAAAACGCGTAATATCGATACAAATTTTGATTAAAATTTACAACGCATCGTACGTACATATAATGTCGTCTATATTATATTGTAGTATACAAAACAGCGTAGAGAGTAAAAATCTTCGATTAAAATGTCATTAGAGGAACGGCGCTCGGCAGAGATTATTTATTTCGATAATATTATTGATTAGAAAAGTGTGCATTATGGCCTATTATATATATATATATACTTGATACAGTTTTATATACTAAAGGAATTACAGCCGTTGCCCACGTACGGTTATATAATGCGTATATACTTTTCTATCGTGTTCGCACACAATACTATTATTCACGTTATTATAATAATCGAACGGCTCCCAGGAGGGGAAGGAATTCGACGGTAAAATGAAACGGAAGAAACAGGAGGAAGTAGAAATGGTAGAGAAAATACGCGCACGCATACACACACGCCTACACACACACGTAATACATATGTATACCAAAATGTGTAATGTATCGGCATATTTCATTGTACATTATTTATGTAGACGCGTACTCTAGCACACCACGTGTAATATACTTCAGAGGTGTAAAAAAATCAAATACGCCAGTGTGCATTAGAAACAAATCGTGCGTATCTTTAAAAAAAAAACGTACAATACATAGTTGTGCCTATTGGAAATTAATGTTTGATTTAGAATTAAATACGATCGCCGTGAACTGTTCAAGTTCATACGTAGTTTTTCCAATTTAACCTCCAGGCATTTAGCTTAATATATTTAGCTTCGTACAAATTAAAACACGAGTCAGAAAAACGTTTTGTCCTACCGCTGTTTACACGCTATACGCAGTAGTTAAGGTAATTTCCATTCTTATTCCCTCAGGTAATCAAGCGTATTCACAATACTCAACCATACCGTATACACATAATCAGTACTATATTATGTTTGTTTAATCTATGTATGCGTTTGACGCATGTGACAATACAGTATATGTATATATATATTATGCGCCTATCAATAATATCTCAAACAAATATTTAATATGATTATAAGAACAATTACCTTGTTCCGGTCACGCATAGATCCACGTCCAAGTATTGCCATTTTCGTTATAGTGTCTTCTTGTAATCTTTTTAAAGAGTTGCCTTTTGGTCCCAATAATTTTCCCACAAAATTAAACTGGAAACATACATATATGATATACAATACGCGTACATTATAATGGTAAACTATAATAACATTTTATATTAGCTATCACCTTATTAGCCATTTCCTATTTATCAAAGAAATAGTAAGATTATAAATACGTTTATGTAGGACATTGTACAAGGAAAGTTGTTTTTATCCTTTGTATTTATAAACACACACACACAAATGTATAATATTACTTGAAATTATTTATAATTTATAGATAATTAATACATTTTATGATAACTTAAGTATTAATAAATGCGTATACGATATATAATAAATGAATTAAAATATATGCCGAAATCCCATAACTAAATGCTGTACAATTCCTTAAAAATATGTAAATTAAAACAAAAAACGTTAAAATATTAAAACAAATTATTTCAAAAACAGTCATTTTGTTATGTTATTTATATAAATAGTTATATCTTTTTATTGAGATTCATTTATACACAGTAATTATTGTCTTTTGTGCTTTAAATAATTTATTATGTGATATTTTTATTCAAAATTCTATTTATACTTATTTTTAGTCGATTTTTTTTACTTTTCAGTATATATAACAAAATACTATTACACAAGAAATATACTTAAATTATTTAACTTTATACATTTAAAAACAATAAAGATGGATAATATGAAGATTTAAGGTATATTATAATAATTTTTAACACTTGTCCTGAATGAAATGCATTAATTATGATATACAAAGTAGAAATAAAATATTAACTCTAAAAAACACACGTATGAAAATTAAATTTCTTTCAATTATATGCAAAAACTGTGTACCTTACTAGTTGGTACAAATGTTTGCTTTAAAAGACTTAATATTGCGCATGCACACACACACACTTTATAATGAGCGGAGTTCCTTTCATACACAAGGACGCAGGCTCGACTATCTTTATATCCTATATATTATTATAGGTTTACGCGTTATTTCATATTTTAACTTGAATAAAATGGGATGCATGTTTAGCATGAAAGCATCAACAACACCTTTAAATTATCTACTGTTTAACAATTATTACTTATGTAACAATTTATTCGTAGTAATTATAAATATTAATAATAATCAATATATATTTATCGTTACTATTATTCGCTATAAATATTATAAAAAATAAAATATATACCGTTCTTTTTCTTTATTATTATATTAAATACAGAAAAATGTGCATAGAGTTCCGGGTGTTCAACTCTAAGGCATCAACTATAACATTTAAATTCCTAATAAAAATTATTCAACGGTACACAAATATATATATAATGACAAAAAAATATATAGCCCCACAAAAAATTATTTTCTATTCACACTCCAAATATATATATATATATAAATACATGACAAGTATGTATTGTCTATGTTCAAATTTTGTAATTATAATTTTAAAAGTCAAATTGTTATTAATAACTACTATATTTAAAAGCCATCAATAATGGTATGTTTTAATAAATTTCACTGTCAGAAACTATTAATTAAAATCTAAAACATGTATATATATATATTAAATGTTTCCTTCGTCTAAATGTAAATAATGTATCCCTTGTGCATACCTTAGGATGGTCTCTTACAGGTACGGCTACCCTGATGGAAACTTTAATTGGTTTGTCACGGGTTATGTCCACCATTCGACGATTACTTTCAGATTTTCCCCCGTTTTTTTGTTCTAAAAATACAAGAACAATTTTATTTAATCATTATTGTATTTTTTAATTCTCGAACTTTTACAACACGTTTTATTTCATACTAGACAATACATTAACATATTCAATTGTGGCTTTTAATGACTTAACGTTGGCACACCTAAATAATAACCAACTAACAAGTTAACATTTAAAAGTTTTAAATTAAATTTGTCACTTGTAGGTGCGATCAGCTTTTATCGTTCAACACCGTACTGGCGAATACCCAATACGCGTAATACTGTGCCAGGTACAGAACGTTAGTTTACGACTAGAATAAATTCGACTTCAGCACGCTAACCTAGCGCTATAATAACTACTTAATGTTTGAAAAATGAGATAAAATCGTTATATTTACTCAATATGCACAAGTCTTAGACACGATAATAATTGAATAAAATATACCTACATTTTGTAATTACTAATAGTCACTTATGCAGGTTCATACTTGTATTATGGTGGTTAGAAACTAAAACAATTATTACTAACCTTCTTTTAGTATTTAAAAAACCCCCGTTACATTAAACTAATTACGTATTTATCTGGTTATATTTATATAAGGAAACGAATAATTAATAAAATATAATATTGTTAAAAACGCTACTATATATTATTTTACAAAATTACCTGGTTGAGAATTTAATTTATGACTTTCGTTTGTATTACTATGAAATTGATTCTCATCGTCAGCTTCTACAATATCCATATCTGACATGATAGGTATAAAACATCCGTTTAAAATTTGATTCAACGCTAAATTTTCAGCTAGTTAATTGTATTTAACAAAGCTTTAAAATCTGAAACGGTGACTATTTATAAGTTTTATTTTATTAAAAAATAATTAATACTTTATTAATATACTTGATAGTGTATTATTGATATAACACACAATACGAGTACATAATATTATAATACGTAAGTATATTCATACATGATTGTTCTAATTATAATAGGTACATGCTCATATTATTACATAGTGTTATCTAATCGTATTAATACATATACATATTGAAAAATATATCGAAATAATATTAAAAATAAACCGTTGTTTTCAATAAATATTATACCCAATAACCCGACGTAAAAAAAATTCTATTGTCCTTTGATTTCCTTGTTCTTACGGCTTTAACGCCATTTTTATAAAATCAACATAAAATGTAATAATAAAAATAAAAATCATAATCATTTTCAACAAAAAACCCATCATCGGGTAAAAAATAAATATAATACAAATAAAAAATACGAAGACTTTTTATCCAAACAGGTCTTATCTATTATTAATTATAACTATACATATTTTACGAGTATTACGAGTACTCGTCGTTTTGCCCTCTAACCCTTCAAAAAACATGGACCTATTCACCAGTTAATTTATACGAAAATTGAATGGATATTTCAAAACGCATATATGAAATATGTTAATATAAAGTGAAAGACGAAACTGATAAAGTTTTTAAATTACCTTATTTTATAGATGGGTAGGTACGTGATTGATGATCTGTTACGTATAACCATGCATATGTAAAAATGCATGCAACAATGAAATTATAAATTATAAAAAAAATAATACCATATACATTGTATAAAAATAAAAATTGTTCATTATCAGTCGAAATTCATTTTTTAAAAATCAGATATTATTAATTATAATTAAAATAAAAATTATTAAATACCTATTAAGCTATTATATTCGACAATTTTCATTACAAACTGAACATTATATTTTGTGTAAAAAAATTAATTATCCAATTAAAAAAATCCGTACGTTTAATATTTATATTATATTGTATTGCATTTAATAGTTCAGTACCTGTTTGTTTCATTACTTTTTAAAAAGTTTTAAAATATTTAAATGTAATATAAAAACAATTTTATTTTACTCGTAATATTGTTAAATTTTAATCTCATATTTATGAATTTAACAAAATATTCAGTAAGTAATGAGATACGTTTTAAATTAATAACTTCGACTTACCAAAACAATATTTTCAAGACGAATATTTTTTTCCTAGTATACTAGGCTTAAGTCATATCATTCTGTTGAAAAGTAAAACCTACACTAAACTATGTAAAAGGGTTGCTTTACGTTTACCCTCTTCATTGGAACATCTACGCTATCTAGTGACATAATATGGTTTTTAAAATGTATATAATCTTGTTACACAATATATATATTAATGTTGTTGACTATCATTACAGAATGTATAATTGAAATTAAATCATTGATAAAATTAAGGCAAACAGATTAAATAAAACATTTCGTAACTTCCAGTTTATAAACAACGCGTAAAATAATTTCAAAACCTAAAATTTTCGAGAAATATGGGAATTTAATATGGTTTAGTTTAATTAATGAAGTTGACGCTTTTTCTAAACTTAATCACAATATTAAAGCCGAACTAATACCCGTATGATTCAATGTATAAAAATATGCACGCGACTATATAAGTATTTAAAAAACCATATGAAAAATTAAATTGAATTTTAACGCGTGAAATAAATTGCGTGCGTTTAAATTTTGTTAATTTAATAAAATAATTATAAATATAATCCGGAACAAAGTAACTTATTTTTATCGAAATATGTTTTAATTAAAAAGTAATTTTTAGTATTGCAATAAATTAGCAATATTAATACAATATCTATCATATTCTATAGCTCAATATATATACATATAGATATACATAACTCTTAAAAATATAATCTACAAAAATTTAATTTTTCTTAAGTACGAGTCAATTTTGCCAAATTATTGTTTTTAATTGTGTTATATTTTGCATTATGATATTATAATTTTTGGCAAAACAGATGAAAAAGTAAACATATATATGACTTCACTTTTGTAATATTACTGAAAATAAAAATTATTTACTATTAATTATTGACTTCTTTTGCCTTTATATTTACATTAAATATTTAACAAAAATTTCCCGATAAATATTTAAATACATTATTTACTTTAAAATCTGAAATATCGATATTCAAATAATTCCTTAATTTAAACTAATATCTTTAGTTTTTATAAAACTAAATAATGTTTAAACTTAAATTAATATTTATAAAACTTTACAAAAAAAGTTACTACTATTAATAAATAAAATTATTTTAATATTATTTAATAATTTTATTTTTAATTTTAAATTTTTTTAAAATAAAGAAACGATATTAGTTTTAAAAATTAATAGTATTCAGTTTTACTTGATGTTTCAACTTTTTTTTTGAAGGTGTCTATTAATATGTTATACATACTTATTACCAATATTTCTGTATCAATATTACGATTTTTATTGATATTTAAAGATATTTTTTTGTTTAAAAATTACTTTAAATAAATTAAATTCGATCAATAACTGATTTTTTTATGTAATGTTAAAAAATGTAGTTATACTTAATGTAAATTATAACACAATTTTTTGATATGAAACCAGTTAATATTTTCTAGTATACTTCATTTTATTGATCATGAAGTTTTGTTTAAAAACCATTAAATAAAAGCTTACAAAGCACTAGAAGCAAACGAGTTGTGAATTGTTTTTTATACATCACTTTTCAGTGTGCCTATTGTTCATTCGTGTTTTAAAAAAATAAGTCACCTAAAGCTATGTCATCAAATACATTCTTTGTACTTTTATTTATTTGTTTTTATACCCCTAGACAGTTTTAAGAATTATTTCACTGGCATTAAAAAAAGACTCGTTAAAAACATTAGGTATACAAATGTCAATTTTGTATAGTGTAAAAATTAAAAGTGGATTGTTCTTGAATATCAAAATAAATAAAAACAGTTATTTTAGTTAATAAATTATATTTAAGACAAATTCTTATTGGTTAATTAGTATATATTTATACAAATCTAGAATTAATTATATTCTATTAAAGTGATTTGCTTTTATTAATTATTCTCTTAAGCCTGGAAATCAAAGAGTTTTTTTTAAATGTTAATGTTTTTTTAATTATATTTATATATAAATTAAATATATCATTTTATAGGGTCGATGTTATTTTAAATAATTATATTGGAGTTACTTTTAATAAAATACAAGTTTTATTTTTCAATGAATTTTACATAGTGATTTATATTGTTTGTAATGTTTGTATGTAACGTTTACTTTATACATAATACATCTATAAAATTCAACTTTGAGCTTCTGCCCTTTATTTACACACTATTTTTAAATAATTCTATTTACAACGTATACGGATATGAAAAGATTTTTTTGAATTTCATATCATAATAATAAAATCATTTTTTCTTAAAGAATTAACCGTAGGTTCTATTTCCTTTACATTATTTTCACATAATACACGCTCTTTAATTATAAAAACAATATAGTTATTAAGTAATATAACATATTTTTATCGATATTTTTTACATAATAAATATCACAAAAATGATAAATAATAATTTAGGGATAATAATCATAAATATGTATAGGGTAAAATGTAAATGTAAGATATGTGTAAATTAAGTCTTTAGAATATACCGCTATAGCAAAAATATATTAAATAAAGTAAAATGGTTGTGGGTATTGGATTATAAACAGAAAGGTTTCTATTTAATTTTTAGAATCATTTATTAGAATATGTCAACTCCCCACAATTAAAAAATTAAATAAGGTCATTGTGTTGACGTCGCGATCAGTTTCTACTTCTCCGCAATTTAATATTTAAAATAATAAAAATGTCTTAAATTTTATTCGACCTAGTCAAGTCTAGCACAAGAACTCAGCATAGATCATAAAATAATCAATTTAATAATTTAAACCTAATTTAAATAAATAAGAGCGGTTCGGAATAAAACCATATATCAAATATAAATAATATTGGTACAACGATAATAATAATAAATATCACGCATATAGAAATTGACAAGTGTTATTCACTGTTGTTATAACATCTAACCACAATAATACGCGGTATCTGCAAAAAATCAATATAAGTAGAATTGTATTTCGTTACTACATTGTATTAATATTATTGTAATTATATTCTAATGATTAAAAATACACAAGACTGATTATAACACAAAATCTAATTATTTCACCGAATTTAACCACTTTCCAATCAACTATTTAAAAATCAAACCCGTAAGACAAGAAAGTAGTTATACTTAGTATTGTAAATAATCCGATTCGATTTAAAAAATTTAAAAAAAAAAATTATTCGCCAACATAAACGGTGGTTTTCTAAACGTAGATGCTGGATGATATTCGTGAACATGATTCGCGAATAACATAAATTTAAAATCCATAAAAGAGATAAATAAGTATATTTTTAAAAAAACTATTTTATATGAAACCATTATTGCGGATCAAACAATGAGTGTCCCGGTGAGAAGTATTGCATTTCGTATGAAAAAATGGCGACATGACGTATTTTTTTTCATCCGTGGAGTCTAATAATTATTACTTTTTGCGCGTCTGAGTAACGCTCTAAAAACAAAAACTTTTTCTTACACGAAGAAGGTCATCTTTAATGAACTCTACAGATACAAAAACACAAAAACGTTACATTTTTTGTGTAAATAAATTGAAAACACGCCACTGTACGGTGAAAATGTTTCGACCATTTTAAACATTAGTTTAATCAACTTTATTCTTCAACACGACACTATGTATTTCAAAAACAATTTAATTAACAATTTTTAAGCCTGTTTCCTAGCTAGCCCCGAGTAATTGGAACTAATTAAGGACTTCATAGTAAATCCCACTGTATTGCGTTTACTTTGTCTAATTTTTCTCGAATACGTATAATATAATCGATAGGATTCGTACTTTTAAGTATTTAATAATATTTTCGTTACAATTCAAGTCTAAATAAACAAATTGTAGTAATAATTATTTAAATATGACGTTTAAAACGCGTTATCGCGTTATTTAATAACACATAAGAATATATTATATATGTTAACATAACCTATTCAAGAGTGCATAATTCCAGATCGTATAATCGTGTATTAACTGACGTTTACACATAAACTCATACGAATACGAAACTAACAGTCCACAACTAACGTGTCACCGCTTATTATTTTTTCGTATTTAAACCGATTTTCACATCGAACGTACATGACGTTATCCATGTGCATATGTATATGTATTGTACCAGCGTACCTGTCGTTGGATCGTTCAACGTATGATAAAGGTTTATTAAATCTTTCGAACGTTTGTTGTTTACCCGTTGACATATATACATATGTAATTTATGTTAATAATAATCGAAGATTTGTTTCCGTATAATATGATAACCACCTCGAACGTGTGTACGCTATACGTGTCATGTATGTAATGTATGTATAGTAGAAATGTATTGTATATAGTATAATATTGGGTACATACACGGATAATATCGATAATGTAAACCTTATTACAAATTTACATTATCGATAAAGCCAACGGATATAGTAATCATGTTGTTTAACGAGGACCTGATTATAATAATGAAACTTGAAAGTACCTACCTAAATAAATTTCAATTCTCGAATTGCCCGTAGTACGCCTTTTCAGACGATCCATGGACCTGGGCAATTATTTACAAATTATAAAAGTACTACCGTCATCTTCGAAAAACGATTACCGTTACGTATTGTTATGCGCGAACAAAATTCGTGTCTCGTTACCTGATACAAACATTTTCAGATTTAGTGAAAGAAGTCTAGCGGTTGCAGAAGGAGTAGATCGAGACCTGAGGGATACAAATCGGTTTCATGTGGGGTTCCGTAAGATTCCGTCTTGAACACGGCTTTCAATTGGCTCCAAAGTAGAGAGCGGCAATAATACTCACTTGGAAACGAGCCTATCGCCAGTCGGTTATCAAACTCAATGATCACATTGATTGAGTTAGCCACCAAACTTACGTTTCGACACCGTGTGACCAAGTTCGATGCCAGAGCAGACGACAATTACAGCATTAAGCCGTCTAATGTCCAATATAGGCGGGCCATCACGAGAGTCAATGAGATCACTACTAGCTTCTGTTGTTTAACAGTCGGTTACATTATACGTGACGTCATTATGGGCGGAACGGTGTTATGAACTCCTTGTTCATAGTCAGCATTTGTGATGACTTAAGTATAACTGACTGCCATCGCACGGTTGTGTCTGAATATGCGACGATAGTGGAATTCTACCACGACAACATATGAGTTGTCCAAATACGAGCACGTATAATTTTAATTAGTACTAATCCAACTTATTCTGTATACGTTAAGTCCGACTTATTAAACCAATCTTTACTTAAGCGTAGTTAATTCCTTTGAACGAACCCATGCTATCAAATTTCAACCACTGTCTAACGGCTCTAATCGTTCGACGGCATCGACAACGGATTCAATCGGCTTAACCAAGAGGGTCACAACAACGGCCTAGAACTGGGTAATCGTTCGTTAATCGCCCTCGTCGTTTGGACGCAATCCAGATATCCCAGGTGGGATATCGGACATGACGGCCATAGTATGAGTAGGCACGCTACTTGCGAACCTGTGTAACACATCGATCACACTCAGATCATCCACGATCATTAGAATGATCAGAGGGCATCGATTACAGATATCCTTAGGAGAGCGTCGAGAACGTGGAAGATCTAATATGCGGTCCTTCTGCTGACCGTCTTATCGATAATGTGGACGAAGCCCAACAGCTTCTGATAGATCGCACGCGATTAGTATTTCTGAATATTGTGCGCACAATATTATTGAACAAAGAGAATGATGAAAGTGAGAGACAACTCAACAAAGATAGGCACTAGCGTTTATATTGTACTATAGAATTAACTTATATTGTATGCCGAAGCCAAATATTGAGAAGATAGAGCCCCTCAAAAATAGTGTAACAACGATTACTATCGTTTTAACTAGCCAAACAAAATATGTACGTATTTTGATTAAAAATAAACAATATTGGTGTCTTGGAGTAATACGTTAGTAAATTCGCCGTAGGTTCTCAGGTCTACTGGGACGCCATCGTCCGATTCGCCGAGTCGGTGATGATGGCGAAGGAAGTCGCCGAACGGCAGAGGCAGGCTCTTGGCGCAACAACTCCGTCGCGACGTCATGACCGCAGGAGGAGGTAGCGGCTAGGCTGCTAAATCGGGGACGAAAGATTATTTTTATATTCTTTTTACTTTTCGTAAAGGAAGATGTAAATGGCTGCTCCGTGGCAGGGGATTGTCCTGTTACATTCACGTGATAGTTTTTAAGAACTATTGTGAATTAGATTTGATGTACGAAGGGGCAAGGTAAAACAACGTGGGGATAGCTCGCGTTTCTCGCCCTTCTCATTAAGAATGATCGGATTGTAGATCCAATTTTATAAAAATTTCATATTTTCAATAAATAATGGCTACATACTGGTTCGAAGTAATGCCTTTAGACATTCCGAGCCAGTAAGAGTATTGCTGATAAAAAAAAGACGCCGTAAGTTGTAAAATGAATATATATATTATATTATATATATACACACACACACACACACACACACACACAAGATATATACTGCAGCATTCATTAATATCAAATAAATTATATTACTTATCTCCACCCTAATCAAGCTGACTTGCTCGTAATTCGTATTATTAACGGATTAACAATATCACACGTAAACAGATTTCAACGAACGCCGACATGTTGAAAGATCTTGTGAAATCCTTTCTTTTTCACCGATATAAAATGTTTAATTGCATAAAATTGTATCACATTTTTTATATTTAGTATTTAGGGAAATAGTATACATAAATAGTAAACCTCAACAAATTTACATTCTACCTATTAATGGAAATGTGTTAAATATCGTCGTTGCACTATTGACAATATTAATCTTCAATTAACGAAATGTAAAGGAATGTCGACCGTGTATTTATTATATACTAGTAATTTAAATAACGACTGTATTATAAAATGTCATATTAATATCTAAATTATCCGTATTCCTAAATCAATGGTCAACAGTAATATACGTTTTGGCGTTCGAGGTGTTAGACCGGTTAAGTATTAAATAATAGTATATTTTTTATTAGTTTTGACGATAAAAACACCAACGTCAAAAAAGAAGGAACATCTTTGAAATTGAAAATAAAATTTGAAATATTTTATAGCTTTAAAAATGTATGACATGACAACATATTACGTTTCTATTGTTATTTTTACTTCACTAGATTTCGAATTTATCGCTATTACGTAGTACACGGGTAATAAAAAAGCGTTATTACAATTCATTCTACGCGAAAGTTGTCGACGATTCCTCCGAATTATTTTTAAAATCATTTTCGTGTTATTCGTTTTAACTTCTTAAATATTGTTAAAACAAACGTTACCCATCGCCTCCCTTCCCCCGGCCAATGTCGCTACTTCGCTGACTGACGTCTTAAGTTTAACTCTTACATAAAAGTCCGCAACTATAATGCGCGAGTATGTACTTACATGTTATATAAATATATTATAACGAGCTGATACCTCAACGTAATATATTCGTTCGGCGTATATATGTTCCTCCTATATATTATATACCAACTATGTTAAATCGGCGAACTGACGCCACTTCTACCCATGCACCTCTCACGGCCAAAACGTCGGCATTATAGGACCCTCGTGCTTTTATCGTTTACCTCGCAGAGTACAGCCCCTTCGCCGCCACCACATGTAGTTCCGGACGTGGAAAACCAACGATCACACGTTAGTGAATATTATATTTTCCCCTTCTCGCGGCTATCATAATACGTCCGGTAATATAATAACGCGATTGCGTTGTACTCCACGCGCGTGCTATTACTGCGACGGTGTTATGATTATTGTGTTTGCGAATCGTTATTTGTCGTGCGTGTGACACTGAACCCGGACGAACGATTTTGAAGGAAAATGACGTAAATCCGTCGGCGGGAGGGTGGCCACGGCGTATTCCGATACTGAATGAAATTACAATATTTTTCGGTTACCGAGTGTCGTTAATAAAGGTGGCTTCTCAATCAAACTATCGATACCTATAAATTATTAAATCACGTATACTTATTGCGCTAAATTGTATAAATCGTGTAGTATTATGATATAGAAAAACATTTTCGATACAAAAAAGCTAAAATAATATTTTCCAACCGAAATGGCTATCTACGCTATTACTCGATAAATAACAATAGTTATGTTAGACGTGTAAATACAATAATATGGTAATTTTAATTAAAAAAATAAAGAAAAGTTAAAATAGCGTAAGCGTAATTTTTTTTAAACTGAAAACTAATACTGACACACGTGTTTTTTAGAAAAATGTTTACTAATATATTAAATATACAGTTTAGTGTTTACTAGAAAAGATTTTTTTTTCAATTATCATTCTCATAGTTTGAAATTTAGAATTTAAATTTAATGACTTATGAATTACAAGTCTATGCACAATAATATTACGTTTATTAGGCGTAATTTTGTATGTTATTTTGAACAGATATGTAAAATATGTTAATTTTTCATAATTTATCGAATAGTACGTAGAGACTAACGAATATATTGTATTATCTTATGTTTGATAAGATTTTCTAATTTAATTAATTATAACCATATTTTTATATTTTTTTGTAGCTTTGCTTTGTGTATCTCTATAGCCTAAACCGTCAAAATTACTTGACAGTTAATGAAAAAATTAGGCGCGTCGCAAAAATGACAATCGTCTACCTATATGAAGTTCCCGTCTATCTTTATTCGTTTTTATTTTTCGTTCTATCTTTGTAAAATGTATATGTTATAATATTATACATAACAAAAAGTCAGTGATAAAAGCACACAATTATTGATAATCACTAGAATTGGAAAGAATATTTTTAATTTCCCACAAATAAAAACCTACCTTGGAACAAGATGGATGTCAGACATTGTAGTTCTTTCACTAGGGCAAATAATAATAAAATACTCTCGAATGAAAAGATCCCAAAAACATAGTTGATAAGTTTATTGTTGTATATTATTTTATTAACTCGATAACATTTTTATACGTTTTATTTAGTTTTTTATGTTACGTTTTAATTATACTTGATATGAAAATTATTGTACATGATATATAATTATAGTAATTTTTTTCTTTGAAATGAACATTTGTATAGGTTTGCCGAAGGGAAAAATAATCTTTCTCTTAACCGTCCATCCAGAACAAAGTAAAAATAATTTCTGTGCTGTGTCTGTAAGAAAGTTTGCTCGCGATTAAATTAAAACGAATCAAAAGCAATTTCTCGTAACGAACTTCGATTTTCGAATTTCTTTTTGAAGCCTGAAATGTATTTGAAGTTAAGGTAAAGTCTTTGGACAAATTCGTGAATACATTTTGGTAGTGCACTTTCGTTATTCGAAACATTTGTCGATAATTTCCAAACGGAACGACGTTTTTAACAAAAACGTTTGGCTAAAACGCCAGACTTTGAAAAATTCGTGACCTTATTAATCATCGTTCGAACGGTACGATTTATTTGGACTTATCGTTGTTTAAATAATTTTACAGTCTCATGTTCTTCGAATGTTGGGCACACGAAGGCGGTAACGATGTGGGACGACAAATCACGAGAATATGGTGAATGACACGATACGGAACGCTCCGTGGAGACGTAGTCGGTCGTCACACGCCACCGCCGTTTAATAATATACGACGCGTACTCTATACACGAACGGTGGATATCCATTCGCCGGTACTGGTGTGTCGATACATTCCGTGACAGGCTCAAGACATTCGCTGAAACGAGCGCATGTGTGACGCCGGCCTAAAATACCGTGTCTCTATCTGTCGACTGCGGCGTCCGTCTCTGTGGCGGTCGTTCGACGATGAACGCGTTATCGATCTACCAGCGTGGTTACAGAGTTACTCCATCGGTGCGTAACGTTCCGCGCAACCGTTGCGTGTCTTGCGCTCTACTCGACCACCACTACCGACGCCCGTCACGCCCCACCATTGGCCGGTTACAGCAACGACGCGCTATACGCCGTTCATTGTGTAGCGGCCATTTTCGACGCGTCTTACCCCGTTGGTCAAATTCTCTTCCGTGCGCGTTGTCCTGTCTACGTCCCGCTGTTTCGTTCGTATTGGTTACGGAATATCGTTCATTGATCAATTAATTACTTATAAACGGTGTGCCGTCCGAACAACAACCGTCGACATATTTGACACATCCGCCGCTGTCAATCGTAACAACCAGGTCATTCTAATCGGTGTTTTCGAATCTTGGTAAGTACAAGTAATGTACGGTAGTACCACTATTGGTAATGCGAGTAATTTGAATTTTTACGTAATTGCGTTTTATTTTTCTTCCGGTCAGAATTTCACCGCGTCTTTGATTTTCCAAATTTATATATATATACAGATATATATATATATATTTATATACACATCGTCGTTGGTCGTTTTTATCCGCAACTAACCATGTCTTCAACCGAAATGAATGACAGCGCCAATGGAGACGTGCCCACTGAATCCAAACCCAATGAATATGTCGCTGCTTTGGTCAAGGAAAAATATGCTTTGGACGCATCTACTCACCTTAACACTATGAAACTCATCGATGACGGTCAGTAGTACTACATACCTATTAGTTACTATTGTGTTTGACACATTAATTTCTGTTTTTCGCGCAAAAATGATTTAAAACCTGTAGTTCTTAAGCTTTTGTTTATCAATAAAATAAATATCTATCAAATAATAGGTTACAAAATATTTCGTTTATTTTAATATTATATAATTCGTATGTATGTAGGTATCTTTATAAAACGTACATGTTTAATAATTATTTTTATTAAAATTCATTTTATAAATTTTATTTTTATATAATGCGAAGGGTGGTGTCATATTTCAGGCATAGTTGGAATGTCTAACTGAATACTTTCAAGGTTTAATTACAATTAAGAACTATGGTTCAGACTATTTTTCTATGTGGTTTTTGAAACTTATTTAATATAAATGAGTGAAGAATGTTTTTTTCACAAATAAATTGTGGAGTTTGAAATATTTCAGAAATTCTCTGATTTTCCAAGAAGTAAAATCTACAAAAGATGCTTTTTACTACTTTTTACATTTCATTTTCACAATTAATTACGGTTTTTTTTTTTTAATAATTCTATATTTTTCCTCAATTCTTATTGTTTATTTTTAAAAAATTAATGATTTTTGTAACATATTTCTTTCATTATGTTCAGTTCCAAGATGTCTTTAGTTTGGTTGATTTTAAAGCCTTATTTAATAATACTTCAAAACACAACACACATTGAAGGTTTTTGTTCTTTTAATTCATTGTACATGAAACCATCATACATAATTACTATTATACTTACAAAATGTTGTTAACTTCTCTTTTTTCATACATGGTATTAACAGAATTTTTTTTCTTTAAATTTAAAAGTTTATTTTTACTTAAGTATCTTTAAAATGATTTGAGAAATTGTAAAATTAATACATACATAAGTAATTAAATACTATTTGATTAACTTTACAATGGTAGTGCGTACATAACTGGAAATTTTATATGAACAAGATAAACTGACAAATAATAAAATGATAGAGCCTGGTATGAGTGTCACATGCCTCACGTGGTGTGATCCATAGCTTAAGAGCCACTGTTATAGACAATTTTATATTATGGTACACAATCTGTGTTTTATACTGTTTAACAAATTCCCGTTATAATTGATTGAAGTTTTGTGTCTACAAATTTTTAGATATAGTCAAATATTTGACATTCACTTAATAGTGTTTACATAGTTACAAGGTTAAAGGAAATAATTATTTGTATATATCTATTAAGTTAGTCAGCGGAATATTCTGTGATTAGTTATTACAAAAATGTTTTAATAATTGATTAAGATTTATTTAAACGTTACAAGGTCATAATTCTCCAAAGTAATATAAAAAACAATATTTATTTATTATTATAAATAATATTTTATAAAACTCTTTTATAGGTATTTATCTTTTTACCTACTTTTCATTCATTTATGTTTTATATAAATATATTTTTCCAAATTAAGTTGTACTTTATGTATTCTCAAAATATCTTGCCATGTTTTGGTACATATTGCTTTTAGAATCTGAAGCCTTCCTTTTTAAAAATAATAATAGAAACATTCACAATAAAAATATGTATTAACCAATTCTATTGTGAGGAAACTTGATATTAATTAAAACTATATTTTATTAAAGAAATTGCTAGAGCTCAAAATACTAGTGGCAAACCAGAATCTGCATATTTGGACATAAATAGTGATAAACCTATTCGACTTACATCTAAAATTATGGTTCCTGCAAAAGAATTTCCAAGGGTAATTATTAATTATATATATGAAATAATCAACAATTCTCGTGACATTTAATTCAAACAATTTTAAAATTTACATTCTCAGTTCAACTTTGTTGGTAAACTATTGGGACCTAAAGGAAATTCGTTGAAACGCCTCCAAGAAGATACTATGACAAAAATGGCTATTTTGGGCAAAGGATCAATGCGTAACAAAGAAAAAGTATGTGTATTATTTTTAAACAGTACTTATTAATCAAGTATTGAGTTATTTTTAAAAAATGATTTTGATTTGTCCATTATTTTATTAAATAAAAATATAAATATTTTTATTATTTATAGGAAGATGAAATGAGAAATTCATTAAATCCGAAATTTGCTCATTTGGCAGATGAACTTCATGTTCAAGTTACTGCTTATGCACCTCCCGCAGAAGCTTATGCTCGTTTAGCTTATGCACTCGCAGAGCTTAGAAAATTTTTGATACCTGACCATAATGATCAAATTGCACAAGAACAAGCCCGTGAAATGCAACAGTTTGGTGGTGCACCTCCTGTGCGTCATCCAGGACCAATCATTCATGCTCCACCACCTCCTGCAGTTATTCGTCAAATGCCGCCTCAACCTCCCCGTATGCCAAGGGCTCCAGTTCCTGGTAAAGCTAAAGTAATGAGTATTTTAGATAGAGCTCGTTCAGCAATGGAAGGATCAAATGCTTATCCTGGAAATGGAGGATATGGTGATTCAGGTTCATCACATTATTCTCATTTTGATTCTGGGTAATTTATTAAATAAATGACGTCTTTCAATAATTTGAGAAATTAATGATATATTTTCCATTAGGTATGGTGGTGTCGCAACATACAATGGTGGTGGTAATGATGAATATTATTCGGGGAACTCATATTCTCAAGGTTAAAAAATAATGTTAATCAGTGGTATAATTATTAAAGGGTCAAGAGGCACTTGTATATTGTCATTTTACTTTCTGGATGAAGTTATCATATTTTTGTCTCCCAGATATTTTAACCTTATGTTACATCTACGTCTGTCTAAAAGGCTGGGTTTTTCTATGAAAATTATATAGTTGATTAAAATTATCATTTATATTTATATATAATTGATAAATACGTATAAAATAGGATTAATAGTACTTAAAAAGCAAACTTTATAAGTATTCAGAATATATGTAAAAAATGAAGTTAAGAATTTATATTTGATACGTTAAAAAAATATTTATATATAATTTTTTAGACCTTTTTCGTATCTTAATATTATTATGTTTATATTAATATTTTTATTATAAAATAATAAAAATTTTTTATATTGAAAGTCTTAAGGACAAACATTAGGGTAGTACAATTGTTATAATTTCTGTAGATAAAGTAAAAAATTAAACAAACTTCGTTTTTTTTTTAATAAATTAAAATTAATTATTTTGTGGTATATGATGGAGATAATAAATAAAAATAGGTATTTATAGTTTTTCACCCTTTTTGTTTTCTCTAGAATATTACACCACTGATATTAATGTTATTTAATAATGTATTTTATACTTATATTTTTTTTGTGTTTAGATAACTCTCAAAGTGGTGGTGGACGTGGCTGGAAAAATTACAACACTGGCGGTAGTGGTGGACCATCCAAACCGACTGGCAATCAAGGTGGTCGGTATGGAGGTCGCAATGTTCCATATACTAGACAGAAATAATCAGGTATATGTCAGGATTATTTCTATTGTATAATAATATTGATGACAGAGAAATATTATTGGGTAGAATAAATTTTTTTTATTAACATTTAAAAATTATCTCTTAAATAATTTTCCAGTTAGTAAAAACAAATATCTTAAAATTTATACATATAAATATTTAGATATATATATATATATTGTTTATCCAAAATAGAAATGTGTGTATTACTTGGGATGTTGAATTCCAAATCATATTATTTTTAATATGACAATTTTCAAAGTTATAATTAAAACAATTATGTAAGAACTAAAAACTCATATGTATAACAGAATGTAAAATAAAATTTCTGCACAAAATTCTTGACTAGATTATTATTATAACTTTATATCAAATATTGTTGGGCTACTTATTTTATTATTATTTATTTTTAAAATACGAACTAGCCTAGAGGTTAGAAGGAAAGTGTTTTATATATATATTTTTTTTTATGTATTTTTTTTGATTATTACTTTTATACAATACTCAAAACATAAATTGTTACTAAGGATTGTGCCATTGCCACGGTATGTTTTTTTTCAATAAATAAATATTAAAAATTATATTCCATTATTATTTTACATTAATAACATAAATTAAAATACAATAACCTTATTGTGTGTGTGTGTATACATTTAAAAAATAATTATTAATAAACAACAAATTAACTATATGTTGATTAAAAATAATATATAGAATTGTGGCAGAGGTAACAATCTATTTTGTAATTAAATTTGCGTGTTGCTGCTAATATTATTATAAACTACTTGTTTATTATGATGATAAAAATTTTAATTTTGACCCAGTGATGATTGATAATGATTATAATAATAATAATAAAAATTATCAATAAATATAAAATGCTTTTAATTATTTTATATTATATATTTAATAATAACAGTAATGGATTCTTTTTAAAATGTCACTTATATTTATTATTATGTAATTAATAAATCTATAAAAATATTTGTAGTATTTATTGTTCAATACAGTTATATTATTTTATTTTATCATTTTATTATAAAAGAAATATGAATTGTGCTAACTTGATCCAACTTATCAACATAGATGTTTAGCTTTTTAGTATTAATAATATTATTGTAGTTTGTTAGGAAAAACATTTATAGAAAATAATAAATTTAAAAAAAAATGAAATAAAAATATATTCAATTTATATATATATATTTTTTTCTATATATTAACGGTATTATTATTATTTATACATTTTTCGTGCAATACACATATCATGGTCATCAGTGTTGGCATTTAATTGGACGATAATTTTTAGTTTATTTAAGTTACAGTTATTAATGGTTATCACCCCATTGCACTTTTCTCATCAACAGGGGAAGGGTTCTGAATAATAAAATAAACACTATGTGATTGTTTATACCTTAAAGTTGAACAGAGTATACAACTACAATAGAGTGAACAATTTATAATTCACACTGTATGTAGTCTTATGTTGTATTTCCAAACTGGTGTTACTAGTGAATTTTTATTTTTGAAATTGTGAAACAAATGTCAACATATTGACCACAGTTGTGTTTGCACTTAACTGGTTATAACTCAAACTTGTGTACACATTGTAATAATTGTAATAATGATAATGATAATTTTTTTATAACTATAATAAAGTTTCAGGTGAATATTCTAAAAAAAACTAGCACGCATCCAATCCTCACACACAATTGAAAAATCAATCATTGGATTAAAAAAAACATAAATGTATTTGCAATTATAATTATAATAATAATAATAATAATAATAATAATAATGATAATAATGATAATAATAGTTATAATTAAATTGATCATTATGTTATCATTTTAGGAATATATATATAACTATGACATACAACCAAAAAATAATTTCCAGCAAATGAAATTCAATATAAAGAGAGCATTGATGGAAAGAGATGCTTAAATATATATAAAATATTATCATTGTGTCGAACATATGTCCAATGGTGATTCTTGGGTGGTGTTCTTATTGGTGGCAAAACCCCCCAATTTTTAGTTGTTGATTTTGTTAAAAGACAAAAATATAATAATTGGTGGTGAGGTTGTGATGTGTTATTGTACGACTTAAAAGTGATAAAATTACTAACGCAATGTGGTAAGTCGTTTTATAAAGAGTTTAAAGTCATCAAACGTTCACGCTGCTTTAACTTTCGTTTGCCTTTGACAAAAAAAAAAAAAAACGAAAAAAAAATAAACTAAATACGTTTGATATAATTATGAAGGAAAAAAACGAAATCAAATTGAAAATATTTAAATAACAGGTACATCTTTAAAATTAAATTTTTTAATATATAAATATAAATATAATTTAATAAAACAGTTTTTGTATTATTTGTTTTTAAAAGAAACTAAAATAAAGATACTAATCAACCAACCAGATTTTTTCGTTAAACATTTTCGTTTTTATCTTTTTCTTATCTCGTTTCGTTAGTCCGTTATTTTCCATTTTGTACAATAATTAATGCGCGTTTGTTTTGTTTCAGAATGTCTGTGACACATGGGACACTTTTGATGATATTTCCACAAACGACAATGGATTGGGTATCATACTGCCGAATCTAGAACAGTTGTTTCCCTATCCACTCACTGGGCAACAATATTTCCCTGTTTATTTTGTCATTACTAAATAGGACAATGATGTTTTAAATTCATATTTTCGACAAATAAGTTAATTCACTTGTACAGTGTGTTCCATATACACACTGTGTGAGAGTAAACATTTTACGCTCTCGTTCGTGATGAAATAACAAACAAGCGATCGTTGTTCGTAGTAATCAGGATTTTTCAGTTGGAACATACAATACTTGAAGATTATTTCATTGTATGTTTTCGAGACTCACTTAATATTTGAAGTTTTAATAATTTTTATGCAGCCAATTATTAAGGTTATACTTTGTTCAAAGGAAAAATCATTCGTGGTTTTGGTTAAATTTTTCGATGATTTTACGTTGCGTTTATAAACGCCATACCTCGGGTGTTTTTAATGAACATAAACTTTTACTCTATAATTGCGACGCACTTTTAGACGTAAATTAAATTCTGTATATAATATCGCGATGAAAAATGTTCTTTTGAGGAAGAAATGTAATCGTCATTATCTAGTCATTAATTTCCCTCCGCCTTTTTTTGCTTAAAACGTTATTTTAATACGATGGTTGGCTTTTTTTTGTAGTGACCTCAAATGGAAACAAAAAACATTTATTCGTTTCAATCCAGTGGCAAATTTTAACGTCAACTAGTTACAATTTGATTACGATACAAAACTGGAGATAAATTATGGAAACCTGATTTAGGGGAATATGTTCATTTTTACCCTTATTGATTCGAGTACAAATAATTTTCACTTTTGTTTTGTTGTATATTATCCCGGCGTTTTATACGTTTCGAAATATTTAAGACTGACGTTTATTAAAGACTGTTTCCCCCTACTCCTGTCTCTTGTAATATACGTTATTTTATTTTTTACGAATACAAATAAAATGACCAATTATTAACAAATTTTGTTTTATTTGAAAAAAAAAACAGAAATATTTAAATTTAACATTAAACAACATGCTGTGTGTCCACAAATTTGACTAAGACTAATTATTATTCACGTTCTTGTGTATGAATAAACTTTTGAACACGTCTATATCTGATTTGGTAACAATGACTTGGACTATGGAATAATCGCCATCCGGTGTAATATACGCAATAATTGTATGTGCCATCAACCATTCGTATTCTTTGTGGCCTGTACGTACCCTGATCTTCATAATTCGTCTATTTGTTGTCTCGATGACCTGTTGTTCGATTCGATTTTTGAGTTCGTCCAAACCCACACCAGTGGTGCACGACACCAACACTGAATTACTAGTGTTGTTTGACTGCTGGATATTCTCTTCCAAAAGATCAATCTTGTTGCCAACGTTAATTACGCGATCTAACAGGTGTGTATCTATGTTCAAGTTCTTTAATGTGGTCTCTACATGCTCTTTCTGCACTAGTACATTTGGATGCGACATGTCTCGCACATGAATTATGATGTCTGCAAACATAGCGTCTTCCAATGTGGCAACAAATGGTTCGATCAGTCTGGTCGGTATGTCTGACATGAAACCAACAGTATCTACATATAGCACTTTCAAGTTGGATGGTAACAGGCCACCGTGTATGGTAACATCGAGCGTGGCGAACAAACAATTTTTGGGCATCAATCCCATTTCTCCCGTTAACACTTTCACCAGAGATGTCTTACCTGCGTTGGTGTAACCAACTACTGCGACCACCGGTAGGTCGTTGTTTCGTCGACTCTGTCGCAGATGTTTCCGATGTCCACGAAGTTTCTCAATGGATTTCTTCAGTTTCTTTTCGTAGTTCTTGAGAAGGTTCTTCTTGTCATCGAACGACAAATGACCGCCGAACGCTATCTGACTGGCTTGCAAACTCAACTGATCAGTATAACCATCGTGGACACCTCGTATCCTCGACCAGACGTACGGCACCTCAGCCAGGGCCACTTGTAGCTTTGCTTCCCTGGTGATGGCATGCTGGCGAAAGATCTGAATGACAATCAGGTATCGGTCGTAGACAGGCACTTTAAAATGGTTCTCTAAGTTTTGGTGTTGGATCGGCTTTAGTATGTTGGAACTGACGAAAACAGCCGTGATGCGTTTGTCGTGTCGTATTTTGTCGGCGATCGCGTCCAAATTGCCGGGGCCGAAGAACGCGTGTTTCCTGTACGACGTTAGGCCCACTTTCATCGTGTCCACCACCCGCCAGTCGGACAACGTGCGCACCAGCGACACACTCTCGTCCAACTTGATCTCGGGCGAAGTGTCCCGGTCCTTGTTGACGCCCCACTTTACGTACGGTTGGATCACCAGCACTTGGTGTCCCGAGGGCGCCAATTTCAGCTGACGGTTGATAAAGTCTCTGGCCGTGTTGTCCTCGTCACCGTCGTCGCAATAATTACGAACGGAAAACGGCGTCCGCGGACGGGACGACTCTCTTCTGATTGCGGCGGTCACGGCGAAAGCTCTTGTCGCTGTTCCTGTTGCCGACGCTCTTGCCAGCCGGCCCACGAGTCTCGACATTCGCGCACCTTGTCCTTGGCGGTCAAGTACGAGGCGACCGCGGCGGCCACGGTGGACACGGCGACGTGCGTACGGTTCACGGCCGGGAACCGTTTGCCGACGATCTGTTGCGAGACGTGCAGCACGGCGAACGTGAACGTGAACACGCCCAACCCGGTGCCGTACGATCTCGTCACGCAATCCAAATACGAACCGAATCCCGGCCGATCGTGTTCGTAATGTTCTTTCAACGTTCGCGCACTGTGCTTGTTCATCGCGCCGCCGTCCGACAGCCAACAAACGGCGCGACGATAACGCGATACTGGTGTTACTACGGCGTTGGTCGTAACCGTTTATTTATCGGCGGTGGTCCGGTTAAAAAGGCGCCAAACACGGACTGTCGATGATAACACAACGTTATCAGGACGACGGAATCGTGTTGGTCGATAAACGTCAAACATTACGCTACGGTGGAATTATCGATCCTATTCTTCCTAGCGGAACAGTCGTTTTTCGTACAACTGCTAATGCCCGAACGTGCGCCACTTTTGCGTAACGAATTCGTCTAGTCGATATTGACGAGGGACACGCTTCTTTCCAAGGTTATTTATTTAATTATTACGCGTACAAATTATTTTTCTTTTCGGAGTTCTCGATAACTTTTCTCTCAATCTGGAAACATTATTTCATATCGATTAATTATAGTTAAGACTTGCGCTATTACATAAAAATAATCACTCGACGTAGTTTTCCAAATTTAAAAATATATCTTCGAACAACTTAATCGAATGAACATCCTTTTTTTAAAATACAAACTAAATACAGCGGGTATATATAATATTACTAAGTCCAACGTACTAACTTTAAAGAAACATCAGTAACAAAAAAATCGACATTATTCATTAATAAATGTTGGAAAAATATCTAATTTTTTAAGGCTTACTAATTAATACATTTTTGTTGTTTTACGCTCTTAAATAATGCCTAATAATTGAATAATCATCCAGAAAATGGATAAAAATTACTTTACTGTAGCTGAATTGAATATAGGGTGTCAAAAAATTACAAAAAAATATTTGTTTTGGTTTTTTTTTTTTATTGAAAAAACAATTATTACGCCGATGTCTCCATAGCTGCTGCAGCAGCAGCAGATTCTTCGGTGTATTTTCCTTTTCCCTTCAGTGCCAATGCTTCAGCTCTGCCTTTACCTCTCCTTTCAAGAATCTTCTTACGATCTTTGTCTAACTTCAGTTTAACAATAACACACTAAAAAAAAAAAAAGGTTAATTATAAGAAAAGCGTTTAAATTACATCACACTAATACCTTGGAAGGATGGATTCCAACATAAACAGTAGCACCATTAGCTTTTTCACGTTGAATCCTTTCAATGAAGATAACATATTTTTTCCTATAGACTTGAACTATCTTGCCAACTTGTTGTCCTCTGAAATGTCCTCTTACTACCTAAAAAATACCAAATATAAATTATTATATATTACATATTATATATTATTATACTTATATATTACAAAATTTAATATTTTTTACATTTTTAGATATTTTCAGTATTTAATCAGAGCCTTAAAAATATCATCCAACAGATGAAACGCCTACAATCATTCATTCAGGTACAAGAACTATACCTGAAGAACAATTGTATTTGTTATTTGTCTGTTTCAAAGAATGGTTTTGCTTCATCACATTAATTACTTTACAACATAAATAATTATTTGGAACAATGTAAACTATGTAACGAAAAAACATTAGTATTCAATCAGAGCTTTTATAATAACAGTTAACAGATAAAACGAATACAAACAATTATTCTGTTACAAAAACTGTAGCATAAGAATGTTTGTACTTGTTATTTTTCTGTATCAAAGAATGGGTTTGCTTCATCAATTTAAATAAAAATGAAATGGAACATAAATAGATTTGAGCTTACATATTTATATAAATAAAGTCTAAAAGAACCAATTTAATTTCTATTCAAATCAAATTAGGTTTTTTAATAATTAATAATAAATAAAAATTAACCGCATCATTGTCTTCTAAGTTTATAACTCATATACTTTAAAGATTAGAAAATTATGTAAAACTCTATAGATTATATAAAAAATGAAGTTAAATAATTAGATTCGTCGCCCAAATAATTTACACCTATAAATAATAAATCCTTCGACAAATTTAAGTGTCATTGAAAGTTTGTAAGCAAGTTTTGTAATTATTTGACTATTGACTATTAATATACTTTACAATGTTTAAAATCATACCTAATAAAAACGCAAATTTAACGACTTACAATAATTGTTCATTATAGTTAATAAAATATGTTTATATTTAAAATTTTTTTCCCAGAAATGTAACAAAATAAAAAAAACTATATATTATTTATTTAGAGGATGAAAAAATTATATTCGTATGTATAGTATATACATCCACAAATTTGAATAAAATTTTAAACCCTAATTATGGTACGTCGTTAGTTATTACTAACCTGAACCTCGTCGTCTTTGCGAACAGGCATGGACTTGACATTGTATTTGCTCCTCAATTCTTTAGATAGAGGGGCAGACATGATACGACGTCTGACGTGCGAAGGGGCGGTGAAATGTAATTTACGCGACTTGCGTCGCGAAGACGTTTTGTATACGTTATACTTCATAATTCGGCAGGTATCTGAAAACGGTACAACGGTAATGAGTTATACGCGGCACAAGTATTTTAACGGCGAAAAATATTTAGCCGATCGGACCAAACGGCGAAAATGGTTTGTAAAATAGGTTAATAAAACGAAAATAGCGAATATAACGTACACTAACGGCGAAAACTAGTAGTTTTTAAGATTAGAACGGATGAAAATATACTTACAAAGCTCTACCGTCGCGAAAACCAAAATCACGCTCAAACGAAATAGAAGCGTAAACAGATGATACGAATACGGAATTTAAGGTTGTAAACACAGCATCGAATGAAGTTAGAAACGTGATAACCGTAATCGATGTTAGTATCTAATTCTAGTTAACTATATTGAGAATTCCAAAGATGTTCTAAGCTTTCGAATACCATAAATTTAAAAAAAATTTATTTATCACAACTGACTACAATAAATAACGTGTTCGTTTTATTTATTTATGATACCCTCAAGCTATGGGTGACTTTTTCTTCGTGTAATATCTCTCGTTTTTTTTTTTATGTTCTCTGATCACATATTCTTAGTGTGCTTTTGTACAAATCGTATATTTTCTTATAAAATTATAACAAAATTTATTGATAACGTTTGAATCTAATCGATTTGTTTTTTCTATTCGTTATTTTACGATTTCCATATTTCAATAATAAATCAACGTATTTGTTTGGTCGAACAAATGTGTATTTCACCGAATTCACAAATCGTTTCAAAATCTATGTAGTCGTTTACTTAGTAATTGAAATTGGAACGAACGGACACTCTTAATTTTTTACGAAATATTATTTTGACGAATAATTAGAAAACTTCGTAAAAAAAAACGACCGATTATATTTTTGAACGAATCGACGAGTAAACCAAAAAATACGAACGCTGTGTGTTCTGCTTAAGTGATTTGTTTGTGTCCGATATGTTCTTTAAACCTAACTCGCGCGTTTCTTTTAGTTTATTGTACGTAGTATTTGCCGCGATCGTTGGATTCGGCAAATTTTCAATTTTTCTGGTTCTTATAATTTGTTTTCGGTATTCCGAAGGTATTTCGGTGTTATCTCGTCGTTGAATTATTATTTCTCGACCACGACAGACCCGTGTCATAGTTTTTACAGATGCCGTGATTTCTTTCGAAACGCGCGTTACGAATAATATTACGGTCGTACGTGTTCGTTTTTGGTGTTTGAGGATTCGGACCGTTGCGCAGAAAAAATCGATTTGTTCTTGGACGAGTGTTTTACAAACGTCAGGAACGTTAGAAGAAGCGTTTACCTTATCGTCGAATCACGTTCGTTTTATATTACTTTATATTCGTTTCAAATCAATTACGTCGATTCGACGTAATTACTCGATTACCGGTAATTATTATAACGTTTATTAATCCCGAAATGTGCGTATAGGGAACGCGACGTCGCACGTAAACCGAATTATAACGGATTACGGATATGTTAGGTCATTATGTACGACAGGCGTGTGGTGGAAATAATTCGTTATAGTCGCGTTCGGATACGGATGAGAGACGGGCCGGCGCACGCGCTTGTGTTCAATACGTAATACGGTCGACGTGGGTAATTATGAGAAAACCGCGTTTTTAATCTATCTAGAACTTGTACGAGACGTTTCGCGAGATAATCGGGTACATTCACCACACACGCTCCAACGTATTCCGTTCACGGAAGAATAGCGCGCGTTACGTTTAACTATAAGTCGATGCCGTTGTGTCGGTAGTAGATCGACGAATAAATACGCGGCGGTAAAAACGTTAGAAGAAAAAAAAAAATATCTCGGAGTACACGGGCGTTTCTATTCTGATTTCGGCATGTCTACGTGACTTAAGTAACCGGTTAGGTTTAAAAAAAAATTAAAAACCGTTACAAATCGAACAATCGATCGTAATAGGCGCCGTCATTTTTTACTACAAAAATTATTCGGAGGCGTACGTAAATAAACATAACTAACTCGGATATTCGCTCGTTTCATAAATAAGTTTATGGAATTTCAAATCGATGGTTTACAGAATGAGTGTAAATATCACCTACTCACTGTAGACATACCGTACAAACGTACATAAAAATATATAATTATTTTATTGTATAAATTGTAACAAACTATTGACTATTGTCACGTGTATTATATATATAACTATAAATAGGAACATTTTATTTCTATTAATAATAATTATAAAAAATCTATATATTTTACGAAGTAAAAGTAACCGTTTTATAGAGTACTTGACACGATCAATAATTTATTTTTCAATATAGCCTAAAGGTATTTGAAGTATTTGCACAATATACGCAAATAGGCGCGATAGCGATTTACATTTATTTATTTTATTGTTGTTAACGTTTTTTATTAATCAACGTCGTTACTAATTTTGAAAATTACAATTTTTATCGTAAAACGTTACTTGTTTTTGTTCAATTTTTCGAAATTAATAGAAATTAACACACGTCGTGTACGATGGGATCGAAGTTACTCCAAAAATCAAGTTCTGCGATTCTAAGGACCTACAATCATTAGTGTAAATAAGTGATCAATCTACGTTATAATATATATAACGGAAATAGACAAATGTGTGCGCGAACCTGGCCGAGACATTTTTACATTTTCGATATTTTCAAAATTTTATAGCAAAATCCGATTCGAGATCATTTATACGATAATATTTTCAACAATCTGTTTCTGTAATTTGAGCATCCACTCGAGTGCCGTTGGCCAAATCTAAAGCTGTCGCCACCACTTCGCCTTGACCACAAAATCCCATTTGCACCAACAGCTCTTTGGACAGTCGGACGTCTTCGTCATTTCTCGTCAGTTTCAACGAACCACATTTGGATACTCCGTTGTCCGTGACGAACTATACACGTTATATAAAAAACAAAACACTCATGTAGAAGCGTAACAAAATTTGTTAACTTCGCGAAACACGTCATAATATTTTTTAAATATTAAATTTAAAATGTACACGCGTGTAAGTTCGTAACCATACTGACCTTGGCCGATTGGTTGTGCACCAAATATATGTTGATTACAATGGAGTCTTGCGAAGAGTTCGAGGGAGTGTACTTTTTTATGACCGTCTCGTTGTCCCTAATGAAATCATTCTCCTCTATCAGATAATCTAGCAAGTCTGTACACCAACGTTTGCCATCTTTTACAACGAGTTTTTCTGAAATCAAATCGTATTTGTACATCGGCCGTGCAAATGCAACATAATTCCTATTGTATATCGTTTAAACGTGACTTCAGGTATTCGTTATAAGATTTATGATTCATAATCAGTAGCGCCGAACAGTTATTGAAAAAATAATAACGGACAAATAAACAATTTTGGGCATAAATCGAGTGTTTTTTTGCTCAAAACGAAAATCGTGTGCCAATACAAAGCAACGCATTCGTTTATCTCCGACCAGCATGATTGACAAAACTATAGAAATACGTAGACATTTAAATCGCGGTTTTAAAGAAAATATCGAGCGGCGCCATTTTATCTATTATAATAATCCGATCGAAATAGTTTTGTTCTACCGTAGATTGATTTTGCGTTTCGTGTCGGAAAACGATCTACTACACATCCACGCCCGGATTTCATAGCGAAAACGAAAGCGAACGAAATACGTGTTACATTTACCTATTGGGTGCGCGTTGTCGATGAACGGTTTAACAATTCCCACGGCGTAACTGTGTTTCGCTTTATACGTCGGCGTGTCCGACCTGTTTAGTTCGTACATAACGGCGCCGCGGAGGACGCTGACGAACGCCGATTCGGGCAAGACAATTTTCAAACGGTCGCCGAAACGTTCGGTGATCTTTTCTTGAAGCCACGACGACTGAGAGTAACCTCCGACCAAAAACATGTGAGTCACTTTCTGGTCTTCGTTTATTATGTTGTTGATTTGCTGAAACGGACGGCGAGTTTATAACAACGACAACGCCCGTTTATTTACGTATTTATCTATAACGGATACACTTACTTCCGAAATGCACGCGAAACTCGGTAGGAAAAGTGGTTCGATGGATAGGTAATGCAAGATGAAAACGCCGTCCAGTTCGTTCCACACGATCGCGTCGGAACCATAATCCCTAACGGCGTCCGACACCTTCGAACAAATGTACGATATTTAGTACGGACGGTAAATACGCGGGCGTGCGTCGCTGCGAAATACGAACGTCTTTGTCCGAATACTTCAAGTAATGTTCGATAAACGCGTACGGCGGCCGTATAACAATCGGGGCCCTCACCAGGCTGGATACGGACTTTTTGGCCTCCTCGAATCTCTGGAGTAGTTCCATGTAGGCCGCCGGTCTTTGCAGTTTGAAATCGGACATGAACCCGAAACCGAATAACGCGCACAGAAGCTTGACGAATTCGATGTCTACACCTAAAACGTTTATACGGTATACGTACTCGTTTGTGTGTATGTATAGCGAACGGTACGACTATCGCGTAAAATATTACTTAGAGATCCGCAGACTCCCGCGGACGGTTTGTGAAGTTTGCTGATCGGCAACCGGTCAACGGCGCGGTACACTTGATGAACCGTCACGTCTACTGTACCGCCGCCACAGTTCACCACCAAGTAACTATGCCCTGGGCGTGTTGAACGAACAACGTATATCCGTTAATGGCCCGAAATAATCGTTACACGGGAGGGGTGGACAGTGTTTTCGTTTCGCTCTTACCTTCGCCTACTTCGTTCAGAACGCAATAATCCGTTTCGTTATAAGCGTCCTGAAAATTATTTTTCGATAGCACTCTGGCATGTTTAAGTCGGGCGTTGCGACAGTGTACGGCCGCCGCTTCGGGTTCCAAAACTACGGTCACCGACTCTGGGTTTTCCAAACTACCCATTCCTGCCTGCGCGTACAAAATAATACTGTTACGTTTACCGCGTTCGTCGTACGATAGACGAAATCACACTCGCTGTCTAACCTCGATCGCGATTTCCTTCATCAATTGTCTAGTGCTTTTACTCCATATGGCCGGTACGGTCAATATCCACGAAACCGAATCCGGGCTCAAAGCTTCGGAACATCGTTCCGTGAGTTCCTCCAAAATTAAATATCTCAGATGTCGAAACGCTTCGGTCAATACGCGCGTGGCCGGTATGGACGTGCTGTTGGCGGCCATTATTTGAGTGTCTTTGGAAATCGTCTGAAAATTGTTCGGAGGGTATTTTTTTTTTTTTTGAGAGGGGGGACAACAGTATGATAACGGTCACGGTAATAGGTCGGCGAATGCGAATTATCCACTCACGTCTTTATTGTACAAAAACATTTTGAACTTGTCGAAATAGTACCACCTTTGCGCTTCCTCCGGACGCATGTCGTGGAAATAATCGCGGGCCGCCGTTCCGAACGAATGAAAATTGAAATCCGGCGCCAATAACAAAGCCGTCGGTATTTTTTGCCCGTCGGCTATCGTGTCGCATTCGTCTGAAACGGCGAGACGAATCGATTGATTAAACAATGGCTACTTTACATGTACATCTGTTTCCTCGAGTATATACGTATAAATATATATTTACGAATTATAATGTAGCGCGAGATATTCGCATGGTCTATTAAACGTCATTATTCTGTCTGTTCTACTTACGTTACAATATCACTTGTTAACGCGATTGTCAAAAATAGCCCCGTAGAATTACACGGATTTTCGAGAAAATATCTCTAAACGAAAAATATTCCCGAATTACTACCAAATTTGATCAAAAACTACGCCCGTAGCGAACAAGCGCGTTGTCAATGTAGACGCAAACAAATTTAATAAACATGAATTGACGAACGTAGATTTAACGAATAACAGCCGACAAAATTCAACACACACACACACACACACACACACACATGTACGATGGGAGTAATCTGGACCACGTGAATAACGTTGTGGTTTCATCCGTAAGTGATATTGAGTGTCAAACAAAAAGAGGAACGCGGGACGAAAAGAAACATTTAATTGGCTCACGAAAAGGGCGTGAGAAAAATCCATCATTAACCGAATCGTTTTAACTTTCCGGTCCGCCAACGAAAAGGGGTTAGGTGTGAAACAAGACTAAGCTCGCGCATAACCGAGTGCCCGGATAGTAGTAATTTCTGGCGTTGCGGATGACGAAAAAACGTGTTTATACTCGTTATGAACGAGGAAAATGCATTCCCGTGAAAGGACTTTGGTTTAGAAAACGAGACGCGTACTCGACACTATAAAAAAGCGAACAATACAGGGGGACGGTTTGTGTAAGGACTAAAACGGAGGCGACAAATTGACGTTATAGAATTTGAACGTAGCTCCGGCGGAGTACTTTTAACGTAATCACGTACAGTCGGGTTTCTTCATGACGTTAATCCTGCCGGACCGTCTGAACGAATACGCGTAACCGGTGTACGTCGTGCCGACGTCGACGGCGACCACGATACCGTCTTCGGGCGATTCGTCCAACGCTTGCAGTTCTGTGTGACATTGGTCCCTGTTGACGTAAACCTCTTCGACCAAATTGTACGTTTCGGTCAACGGCGGCGGGCTAAAGCAGCCGTTGCCGCCGCTTTTATTGTTGCTGCTGCTAGTGCCGCCGTTGATGGGCTTGGAGGGCGCGGGCACGGCGACAAAACTGCTCATCGTCGTCGCGGCCTCGTCATCCGGCGGCTGCTGTCGAAAACATCGTTGTTCCAACGACAACGATATCAACCTGCGGGTCGCGAGAGACGGACGACACGGGTTCGTCGTTATTTCATATACATATAATAGTTTAGAAAACCGCGACGCGATTCACGGGCGTAATATACTCGACCTGTTCAACGTGGTGTTGATCGAGTTGGCCACTTCGTCATCGTCGTACTCGGCTGGGACGCCGGAGTCCAGCGAATTGTAGCGCAGAGCGGCGCATTCGGCGACGTCGTCCTGCAACCGGTGGTATTCCGCGGGCTCCTCTTCGACACAACCTAAAACTGCGACGTCCGTTAGTGTTAACTCGGTGGCGTACGTG
The DNA here is from genome assembly GCA_025469175.1 of Geopemphigus sp. TES_GeoC_2020. Classification (NCBI taxonomy): domain Eukaryota; kingdom Metazoa; phylum Arthropoda; class Insecta; order Hemiptera; family Aphididae; genus Geopemphigus; species Geopemphigus sp. TES_GeoC_2020. The sequence goes on from JAIPRN010000061.1 coordinate 102,872, forward strand.
CGTGTATGCGTCGGCCCGACGGTACGGCGACGAAAAACGATGGACGAACCTTGTTGATATTTCTGTATGTTGTTGTGTCTGTACAACAGGATCTCCTGTTCGAGACTAGACAACGGGTCGTCGACGAACACACGTCCTCTCCTGCGGTCGTGCAGACACGGCGTGTCGGCGGCAAAGTTTACGGCGGCGGGTGGTTCTGCGAAACAATAACGAGTGAGGGGGAAAGAGAGAGAGAGAGAGAGCGCGCGAAAGAAAGAACGACCGAATCGATTCGCGAACGGGAGAAGAAAGTGTGCCGGGTGTGTAATTACATCGTGTGCCCCGCCGGATGGTCGTCGTGACCGACCGCGCGGAACTCCGCGCTGTTATACCGATTGTTAGTGGTACGGCAAAAAAACCCGTGCGATATTAATATACCGAGGCCAAAAATTACGGACGCGTAATGAGAGACGTCGACGCGGAAATCGTTAACGATTTCTTAATTTGAACACCCGTTTCTCCGGCATACGCCGTAGTCCCGGCGCCCGTGTACGGGTACAATAGGCTTCGCGTTCCGCGCGTGGGCGGTTTTACCGATCGCCGTCACGATTGTCGTATTATTCGTACGCGCCAGAGGACAATGGCGACGGCGCGAATACGAACGAATACGGCATAACGACACACGGCGCGGTACAAACCGTGGCCACGACCCGTAAACACACTTCTCGGCCGACTTTTAGCGTTTTGTTCCCCACGAATGTCCGCTAGTACCCCTCCACCATCGATGTACGACGACACTGCGTAGTGTCGCGCTCGACGTGTTTTAATTAATCCGCGGAGCGTTTGTTTCCCGTCGTCGTCGTCTTTTTTAAAAGCTTTTCTCGACGTACCGTCATTTTCGCGTAAACGCATCCACACACGATGATCCGGTACGCGTGTTCCGCGTCGTACACTCGGAACGGACGATCGACAACGCGTTTTTATGTTCGCCATTTAACGCGAACGGCTATTTCGGATATCGGACGTTTACGTATTGCACGCCGTGGCTACTATATAAACACGCGCGTGTACACGGAAATTATTTGGAATAAATACGGAAGAAAACGTTCGTACATTCGACAATATATCCCCCCGTCGGTTGTTAGTCCTGTTATACGGTGTATACACACATACACACATATCGGACGTTGATCTATATACGCTGTGGATAGTGCGCAGAAGTCGTGATTCGGTACTTTCGCGATATACATAAATTATCGTCGTCGTCAACACTTCGGCGAACGTTAACAGGTGTTCACGGGCCGTAAAGTAAAAGCGAAATTGCGCGTCCGCGATCTATATTCGGTTACAACATAAAATACGTAAAAAGTCTAATCGGGAACCCGAGATAGGCGTCGAACGAAGAAAATAATTTTACCACGCGTCGTTCTGCACGCTCTCTCGAATTAATGTTACACGCGCGGAAATCGTTAGAACCGACACGCGTTCGTTATGTATGTACGTACGCAGTAGCGTACTTAGACTTGAATTTCGTGGTGGGGAGGTTAATTTTTAAATAAATCGGACGACCCTAACGAAACAAGATACACTATAAACTTTAATAGTTTATTCATTTTTAACGAACACGTTAATATTATAACGTATATTGAAGTTAAAATATATTTTAGTTTTTCGTTGTTATTGACTTAAAATATACGTCTCGTATGAAATTAATTTTTTCTAAAAATTTCCGGGGAGGGGGGGGGGGCTTATACCCAACCCCCCTTGATGTACGTTATAATATACACGTAACAATGCGTCGCCACTTTTTATTGCCAACGAACGCCAAGGTTTGACAGCGATTTACGAAACGAGCGAAACGGACGCGCTCCCGTCGCTGTGGACGAACGGGTCCAATTTATCGAACATTCACCAAACGACAATCGTCGTCGTTTTCCGAATATATTATTTTTCCGGCGCGAAACCAATTCATATCCTCGGTTCAAAATCGTCGTTCGCTTTACACTAAATGTAGAAACGCCTACGAATTGTCACGAACGTCCGTCGTCAATTGTTACGATAATAACGCTTTTGGGTCTACAATTGTAATTGATTCGCCCCCTCGGTCGTGACCGGGTAACAATTTAAGTAACGCGAAAATTACGAATTACGGTTTTTATACGCCGTTTTATCATAAATTTATTATATTTCCAACGTGAAATCGTTTATAGTTACGGCGAATACTTAAATTGGCCGCGAAATAAAAAATAAAACCTTCGTCAAAATGTAAAAATCGTATTACACGCGACAAACAAATGTTGTCGTTGTCCAAGTATTTAGGCGACATGGTCGAAGTCGATTTTACGCGGCCCTGTAGCGCACCGAAAACGTTTTTTTTCAAATCGATGTTCGGTTATACGTCTACTAATATACGGTGAATCACAGATTAACACGTTGTACGATTCGACGTTTCGTGATTTTAAAAACGACGGGCCACCGGAGCTCGTAAAACCGAGACAAGTCGAGAGATGTGCGCGCGGACTTTATTATATTACTCGCCATAAAACACGCCCGGACATTAAAACCGCGAGAAAAGGTACAAATTACGGTTGCTTCGAAATTGTAATCGACGACGCGAGTTTACTAAGGAGCGACGGGAATGGACGAATATAGGTCGGACAGACAACGACGGGCCGCGCGTCCTTTATAAATGTGGTACGCGAACGACCGTGACGACAAAATGTCGAGCGACGACGATACCGGAGAATAAATTATGAAAATGTACCGTCCGTGGACGAGTTTCGGCGACGTGCGCTCCTATTGTCAACGAAAATTGCGTGTAATAACGCGGACGGTAGTCACAGCGCCGCGCGTGACTGTGTGTATTTTATTGGACCAACTGTAGTTGGATACACGTCGTCGATCGAGTAAAGTACGACGACGGGCAGGGGAGATACATACACAAAACTAACGACGGCCATTGTCCGTTACGGGCTTGAATGTTCGAAAACACCGACCGATTGTCGTATTCCGACACCACCGATTGACCAACTACGATTTTGAACGTAAATTCTCGGCCACGAAAAGTGACGACGGCCGATTTTCGTAATCCGAGGTCGAAGGAACATATGGAACACGACGTATCCGCTTCTCCTCGTCACGCGTATTCCGGACGGTTTTAGAACCGTCCCTCGTGATCCGCGGTGACGTGCATTTTTGTTCGTCGACGCGGGCGCGCGGTCGCCGTGAACTACGACGCGACTCGTACACGGGTGTCAATCAAGCCGACGAACGGAATTACTCGAAAACGAAATTCGATCCGTACGGTTTGCGGAAAACACCGGGGGTGGAATCGACACACCTCCGTTGGAAAATAATCGCCCGGATATTTTCTGCGTCACGCGTGACGCGACGGCAATAGCCGAAACGGATTCGAACGGGGTGGACGTTAAATTCACTCTGGTCGGTGGATTCGGGCGATAGTTTTTACGCGAAATTCGTTGGTAAACCGTTAACGCGAAAATGGGTCGAATGTTGGTACGATCTCACACACACGCTGTCCCGGTGAAGTTTGCGCGTCGACGGACCGATAAGAAAAAGCCGCCGGCAATTTAATTCGCGTACGATACGGCCGAATAAACTGCCGGCCCACGACATTACCGTCGGTCGGAACGAAACAGCCCGCCGACGACGAACGTTCCACACGGACGCGTTTCGTCGGACAATGGGACCGGTACTGTTATTCAAGCGTTATGCGGCGTGTAAGCGCCACGTACGCGGTGAACAAATTTAACGATTCGGACGACAGACGAGGAGCCGCCGTGGCGTTTACTATACCGACGATCGCCGTGACGAACGTCCGGCACCGCGCGAGAATAGCACCCGGAACCCGTCGCAAACGTACGGCGGTATTAACAACGAAACGGCTCCTTCCCGTCCTACCGATTACGAGCGTTTCGCAATGGGGTTTTCACTCACCTCTGCGGTCGTGCATTCGGTACACCGCCGATTCCGGTTCGATCGCGTAGGCGAATTCGCTCTTTTTCGAGTTGGTGAACATCGGTGACCGCCGTCTATTGTTATACCGGCGTGGCGGACGACGAACGAATATAAAGAAGACGGGCCCGGCCAAGTACGGAACGCGCACGAAGACGACGTAAAGAGCGCGCGCGCTCGTAGTAACCGCGTTTCCACACTGAACACCAACCGCGGAACGGCACGGACGTGTGTATTATACACGGAGTGCGTGAAGTCCGTGGACCGTGCACGGCGAGTCTTCACAGTCCAGCTACGCGGCGGCGGTAATTATATCGTTATGCGCGGGAGGAAGAAAACCCAATTTGTATACATAAAGAGAAAGGACTACACACGTACAGCGTGTGTTACGAAGAAAAAATATTAGGGTCAAGAAGCTAAACGCCGATTAAATCGTTCGAGCAATTCGATCTATTGCGCGCAGCAGGGTTTTTATTGTGTTCATCGTTCAATTCCGTAGGTTCTTATTTACATTACCATCAAAACTATCAGTCATCCGTAAAACTACGCGCGTTAACACACACACACGCACGCAATATATATATATATAGGTTAGATTTTTATTTACGTGCGTACAGTTATTATTGTGCGCTTTATTTGACCCACTATGAACGGACAATAACAATAATAATGGTCGGTGTTTACTTTTGGAGTTATTTAACTGTTGGACGTGGACACTGGAAAGAAGATACAGTATATTTACAAATAAAAGTCGAACGCAGTCCAAAGTATTCAAATTATTAATAAAAAAAAAACAATTTTTTTCGTATCTTATAAATGTGATCTCGAACAATTTATTAACAAAACGCGTACAAAAGTGAAAAATGTCGGTTTAGTTTCGAACCGTTCAGACATTATTATAAGTTAGGAATTATTTACACACACGTGCGCGAACAATAAAAATCCTTCGTTGTACGTGCACTGAGATCGTGGTAGTGGCGGCGAGTGTAATAATATTAAACGTGACCATTACTACTTATTCACTACAGCGAATACACGCTTGAACGACTTGGCAGGTATATTGTACAGCTGTAAAGTATAAAACAAAACAAAAAACCAACAATAATGAGAATACGAACGATAATTATTACGGCGTTACATAAATAAATGGTGTGGTTTTACAGATATGATTTCCTCTGTGTAATGTTTCAAAATAATTCAATTTTGAACGCACGTCAAAAAATCAAATTATGTATTATAATTTTGTTCCAGTGATAAAAACAATATACACATACACACACACATATGTATATGCATGTACATGCATAAAGCAAAAACAACGGCATATTAAAAATACTAGTAATAATCTACGTTTTTTTTAAAGCGCTGAACAACCCAACCAAGATGAAGTATTCGACTACTTTTGGTTATTTCAAATACATTATTCAGTTAGAATTTAACAAAAATGATTTTCAATGGTAGATGGAACAGTGAAGAGTCATTGAAAAACACAATTATGTACCAAATTATTATTATCTACAAGCCAGAGTAAAAGTTATCGTTATCAAAACTTTTAATGATAATTTACTGAGTGAAAAATACAAAAGAAATGTTACAAAATGCAAAACTTCAATCCGTATTTGTTACCAATTCATCTATTTTAGTACATCTATCTGCGAAACACATAGAATAATTGCAAACAATAACACGATCAAAAGCTAGTCGAGAAATATAATGTTACTACAAACAAATATTGTAAATTTCGGGAAAAAGAACAAATTCCTTCCTTGGTAATATTATTAAGTAGCACGCTTTACATTTTCTTTTTAATACACGCGTATTACCTATATTTTACGAATTGTTCAACTCTCTTTCTAACTTGTGTTATATTGGCTAAATACATTTATTCGCAAGTTTTCTACTACTTCTAGCATCTTTATTCATTTACCCGATGTACAAACTGCAAACAAACAAACATACAAAGTTATCCCTCCATCCTCTTTCTCTCAATTCTATACCTTCATTCATTATATATTACGCAACTTTTCCGATCTCTGAGTCTCTATTTAAGCACATAACGTCATTCATTTGTTATAAATTAACAGAACATCAAACAAAAATCTATACAAATACTATTTTTTAGTATTATAACACATTTTATACTAACTTTACTAACTTGTTGTAATACCACATTGTGATCACATTCTACTAATGCTCTGGGTCCTAGGGAAAACCAAAAACTTGTTTTCTGTGGATCATGCATAATTGTAGTACTATCTGTAGGTTTGTATTCAAGGTACAAATCTCTTACAAAATCCTAAAACAAAACAAACATTTCTAATAAAAAAAAATACTTTTTTGACATTTTTTTTTTGTACTAAAACACTTAGATACATTAATGTAATACTTTTTACGTTAGAAAAATATATATGGAATAAATTGAAAATTTTAAATTATTATAAAGAAACTACAATTTAATCTGTTTGTATAAAATCATTTAAAAATGCAAAATATGTAGTAAGTTTATTTTCATATCTATAAATATTTAATTATGAAGATATCAGGGATATATTATGGTGTAATAAAAATATGTTTTATTGTCTTACGTTTTTAACAATTTCCTTGGTATAATTAAAATCTAAATTAAATTTTTGACAATATTTGTCTACAATAATCCACATTTGGCCTGAAAAAATAAATATTTGAACTTAATTATTCATTTTTATTTTGTGAATTCATTTCTATTAATAATTATTGGTTTTCATTTTGAAAAAAAATTAATCCTTACAATAAATGTAACTTTATTAAATACCTTCACTAATCGGTGTACCAAGCATAACCAGAGCACTAACAATTGGTTTTAATAAAATACGATGGTTTGATATTTTAGAACTGTAACAACTTTCAGATCCAGGAATTTTAATTGTCTCAATATTATTAATAATTATAAATTGTTTATCAAGTTTAATATATGATAGAGAAAATCCAAAGACCTGAAATAAAATTATTTGTCAGTTTAACAAAATTAACTTCAAAATATAAAAAAGTATTCCAAAAATAAAATGTCTATACATTTTCTAAGGTATTTTTAACATCTTCCATCACTCTATCATAATTTCTTCCAACAATACGACCCTTGAAAACAGTTTTCAATAGTTCATCTTTTCGAATTAAAGTTTTACACTTCATGTATTGTGAGATGAGGAACTGAACACATTGGACAGTGGGACTCTTATCAGAAATACTAAAATAACAATAAATATTAAAATATTTCGTAAACAAATTAATAAACTATATTGGATATAGAATGAGATGACGTACGACCATTCATATAGGTAAAATCAAATATGTACAATAAAACTATTTGAACATCTAAACAACATTTTATTTTGTAATACATATAACGTAAGCATAATCTAGAACGAGATAGGGTTGATTCTATGAATTTATATGGGAAATATAGTTGGATAAAAATTAGATTTAAATTGGGTATAAAATGTTAGGCAAATCACTTTTATAAGTATATTTAAACGTTTAATTTCCCCAAAAAACTCTAATCCCCATCAGAGTTAAGTAGATAAGTTATTTTGTTTATATATATATATATATATATATACTTCAATATTTAATAAGAGTAGTTATTAAACAATTTGGCAAAAATGGTTTTATATTATCAAATTGCTCAATATGAATTGTTCAACTTGTAAAATGTTTACCCAATTTTTGTAAGCATATTGTTTAAAGCACAAAGTGCGTTAGACTAGGCACGTTTATATAAGCATTCATAATTTTACTATTAGCCCGTAATGTTTTAAAATACGTAACGCAATATAAGACAAACTTTTTTGTTTAACAAAAATTAAAAAATACTCACTCAACACTTTCTTCCTGTTCCATAATTCTAAAAATGTTGATCCTCTGATAGAAATATATTATTTGCTGGAAATCCAAAGTAAATAAACTCGAAAATTATTACGAGAACGATAATAACGAATAAAATCGACCAATGAACAGGTACATGTTAATAATTAAACGAAATATCACTTTTGTATTATCATCGAGAGAAATCTGTTGAGTAGGCCAAAGAGGCTCTATATATATATATATATCCTTTATGAACGTAAGTTTTGTAAATAAGACATATATCTAGAGATCTATCTATATTTTTTTCGTAATCTTGTTCGGGAAGGACCAACGAAATAGTATTTTTGATAAGGAAATTGCATATTGCCGTAAATATTTAAGAACTTAACATTTTGATTAATATTGCGTATTATAAGTATATTTACTCTTATATATTATGTACCTACGAGAAAACGGTATAACAACGTAAAGATAAATAAAGATGACGACGAAACGGTGCACTTGAAACGTATATAAATTCCCGAGTTTTCGAATAACGCGTTAACAAATACGTTACAAATTGTTAATTTCTAAAGCTATCGCTCAAGTTACTCGGATTTATATATAAATATATTTTGGTAAAAATTAAAACACCAGAAATACCAAATGTTTAGAAATTGAAATAATTCAACGAACACGGTTCGTACTCTGTGCGATCTTGGCCGATCTACGGTATCTTATAAAAAATAAACGTATTTCTTACAAATTCACAGGCCTGTATGGCGACGATGAATCGAAAATTACTCGATCGCTTATTAGTTGCGAGAAACTGGTAGCGCTATAGAAAACGGCGAATCTTTTTTAAACGATCCGTTAATTTCACGCTTAAACGACGAAATGTTCGACAAATCTTACCGATTACCGGCAGCGTGCTATCGTTATCAGTAGAGTATTTTTATCTGATCCGTTTTTCTTTTATCAGACCGAGTGAGTACCGACCGCAACGGTTGTTGCTTATAATCCGAGTTCTGTGCCTAGTTGACGAAACGTCCGAAGTGTCGAATGCCGCGAAACAAATCGATAATAAAAGTATGATAGTTCAAACGGTCATGCTTTTGAAGAACATTATTTTGCCCAAATAGTCAGGCACTTGCTGAAATATTTGCGTAAACGACGAACGAATGCATTTATTATTGTAACAATTCAATAGCGTTATTTTTATTACAGATTTAACGACGATTTGCTTACGACTATTTCCCCTAGAATGGGTCTACTGACTGATCCGTCGGTCGGTCATGGTGCTTTGACCAGCATATTTGTTCGACACCATAATCGCTTTTGTATATTAATGTGTATAGTATCCGTAGTGTTATTCTGCATGTTGGCTCATGATAGTTTCAGCTCACGTGAGTGGACAGTATCAGAAGTATTTGAAACGAGCATGTTCGTTTAATGAACGTTTGTTGTTTTTAGCAACTTACTTTTCTGAAAATGCTCTTCTCCCTGGATTGGTCAAAGGTCAACTAAATGACAATACTGGATCGTCTTTTAGAGATCATTATAGAGAACTCAAAGCTGCAGCACAACATTATGAGACTGAAACACCCCATTCATACTTAATCTCAAAGTTTAAAAATTTACGACTGGAAACTTACTCTCACAATTTCACATTAAATTATCCTTTGAAAAAGAATACGGTAAAACATCGTTCTTAGTGTTTCTAACAGTTAATATAAATATTTTATGACTAAGCTTTCATTATTTATACATTACACATAATTGGTTAATTTTAACGTAATAATTTAATAAATGAATAATTATTTATGTTTTTTTTTGTATATTTCACAGAAGTATACGGGACGTAATGTTTATGGTATTCTTCGAGCACCAAGAAGTGCCAGTATAGAATCAATAGTTCTAAGCGTACCATATAGAGCCCCATCAAGTGTGTTCCCAAGTACTATGCCTGGACTTGCTGTTATGTTTCAGATTGCTCAGTTCTTTCGCAGTATGTAAATTTGTATTTTCAAAAATTCAAATTGTCGCCCTAAAATAAAATAATTTTATTTTAATAATTAATTCCGCACGTTATTATTTCACATTATAGAACAAATGTACTGGGCAAAAGATATTATATTTTTGGTAACTGAACATGAACAACTTGGCATGCAAGCCTGGCTAGAGGCTTACCATGGTACTTGCTGCGGTTCACCAGGTAGTTATATTATGCCTGCGTTGAAAAGTTCAGTTTTAATGCAATTCTAAACATCAAATATAGGCGTGTTAAACTCGGGAAAATTGAGTGGTCGTGCGGGCGCTATTCAAGCCGCGATTAATTTGGAAATTCACTCTGAAAAAATCGATCATATCGACATTAAATTGTCCGGTTTAAATGGACAATTACCAAATTTAGATTTGGTGAACTTAGCTCATCGATTATGCAACAAAGAATCTGTTAGGCATACATTCAACAATGTTGATGGAGGAGTATGCTTTTATTTCTTTCATTATGAACAATAGATATTGTTAAATTTATTATATTTAATTACTTATAAATAGGCTATTGGTCGTAATAAGGTCAACACTTACTACACAAATTTAAGTACAATGATGTCAATGGTAATGATACAAGCTACTGGTGTTCCAGATGGTAATCACGGTCTCTTTCATAGATTTGGTATTGAAGCGATCACTTTAGAAGGACATGAAAAAAAAGGACGTGGTATTTACGTGAGCGTACTTCAAGTTGGAAGGTATGAAATATCTTGAGAAGTGGTACATTTTGATAGCATTTGCTTCAATCTTTTAATTAATTTTTCTTAAAGGGTTATCGAAGGGATGTTTCGTAGTTTGAACAATCTACTTGAACGATTTCATCAGTCATTTTTCTTTTATCTACTACCATCCACAGATAGATATGTTTCCATTGGTGAGAACAACAAACTGTTCATGAATCCTTATATTTCTAACACATTTTACTCATTTTATTAGGTTTATACATGCCTTGTTTAGTATTGCTTGTTGGTGCTTTGTTCTTGAAAGCTTTCTCAACATGGATTCAACATTCATCTGAACACAAATCAGGCGATACATCATCAGCACAAGTTACTGTAATAATAACTAAAAACATTTTTAACATAATGTTAAATAATTTCATTTATAGATATCTGAACATTTAAATGTTGGAGTCGTTAGTATGATTACATTGGGTTCTCACGTCATAGGTTTGATTTTACTACCCAATTTTGCTCCAGCATATTTTACATATTTTTGGAATCAACTACCAACGCATCATGCATTGCTACTTGGTTACAGTTTGATGTCTATAACCACAGTTTGTGTTTTGCCAGTATTAATGAAAAAGTCAGTGACTACTCAAATATTAGTGACATACTATTTTAAAGTCATATCATATATAGAATATTATAATCCCATTTTATCATTTGCAGAGGTTTAAATGCATTCAAAGCTTCAAATTGGGTATTGTTGCATGTAATTTGTTTATTAGAACTCGGAATCGGTCTTTTGTGCGTTTCAATGCATAACTTTTCACTTGGTTACTTAACTGCTCTTGTGTACGTTTTACCTGCAATTTGTACCAAATCCAGCCAAAATGGGTAAGTTGGTATAATATGCAATGCTTCAATACCGAAATATGCCACAATTTAATTTGTTATAGTTTTATCGTTAAATTTCTCTGGTTACTCGTACATCCCATGTGTTCACTATTTTGGATTACCGCATATGTCACTTATACCACATATCCTGAGCTCATGATCACAGATTATTTGAAGAAAGTAGTGGAGGCATCTGGTCAATGGATGGTGCTGTCAACTGTTGACAACATGGTTTATGGGAATTGGGCGTTTTCAGTCAGTGTATTATTATTGTTGCCTGTATGGACAGCATTTTGGTGTCTCATGTTCTTGCCAACAAGTTTACAACAAAAATTCAAAACAGAATAAGTAAATGAAAGAAATACACACAGTGTTAGTTTTAAGGGTTTTTTTTTAATCAATAATTTATTTACAAAATATGTTTTAAAGCAATAAAAAAGATCAATATTATATATATATATATATATATATATTAAATCATTTGTTATTATATTAACTAAAAATCAATATTCTAGTAGGAGTGAGTGCGGATATATATATATATATACATATATATATAGTTATTATTATGTGCCTTGGCGTTCAGTCATAATATGAAAATCAATGAATATTATCATGTGATTTACATAGTTGTAAGGTAACAAAATTCATTTTTTTTTCAAATAAAATTTGTTCATTGAATAAGTTACAGTAGAAAAAAATTTATATAATACTGAAACAGGACACATTTAAGCGTTATCGTAAAACACATAGCTTAAATTTGGGTAGGTAGGAACTATTTAATAGAAGAACGTATTATTAAAAAATTAAAAGGTATCAAACTATTAAACTATTATATTATTAATTATTCAGGAGAAAAAAAACTAAAGGGTTAGTATACCAGACTTTAAAATCACAGGACATTATAATTGGTAGATCGATGCACCAACGTCATGTCAGATATAAAATATTATATATATATATATATAATGTATATAATATGTATAATAAAAATTAATAAATAAAGGAGAGGAAATAAGGGGATAGTAGTGGGGGTATTTGAGGCAAAGCCTAGTAGCGATTCAAATGTCGCAGCTTTTAATATCGTTAAGCGACAAGTCTTAAACACAGCTTAACTGATTGTTTAAGAAAAATAATATCTTAAGAGTTAGTATATCACATCATAATATCGTAGATATCACTTGGTGGTGACCTTATATAATGCATGTACAGATATAATAATAGTAATAATAATAAAAAATATGATGAAAAATAATATTTATGGTTACACGGTACTTTGTAACTTGAATGTTATGTAATATTATTGTACCTAGTAATTTGTAACGTGTTTTATAAAAATCATACACATTCACATATAAATATACTTTGTACATACTACTTAAATTCATAAAAATAAGTAGTGAATTTGAAAGATACTGTATTATATTAGTATCTAGCATTAATATTTACTAAATTAATAATTAAAAAAAAAAAAAATGGTAAAACGAAATGTAATCAATAGATTGGGTGGTGATTTATGTCATTTGACAATTTTCTCAAATGCCAAATACATAAGAAAAAAAGGAAATTAAACAGAAAACAAAGGGCACTTATTGAGCAATTGAATATTCAATGGAATCTGTGATAAAATTTAAATGATTACTTGAACAGTAAATTTTTAAGTCTGTAATAATACTCTGTAAGAAGTTTAAATTTTCTGTTAGAGTGAATTGTTCTTGTCTGATGACCATTTGTTACTTTTAGTGTTTTTGGTTGATCTTTTAATTGATTATTCTTAATGTTTTTTCGCTGTAAATTTTGAGGACTGAATTTTAACTCTTCATTTTCCACATCACAATCTGAAATATTTAATATAACCACATGTGTTTAAAAATTAAAAACGTAAGTAATCGATAATAGTATATTATTTATTATATTATACAGTAGGTTAAAAACACATCCAAAAATTCTTTGCAAATCAACAGAAAATATTGATTTTTTTTAAGTATGCAATATAATTCTTTTTATAACAATTATAGTATAACTTAATATTGTTTATCTTTATCGAGTATTCAAATAAATAGGTATATAGAATGTGATAAATTACAACAATAAAACTTGTACATAAATATTGTTTCAATAAAATATTGAAGATTCTACTTTAGATAATTTACAATTGATAGTTTGATAATTGCTGGTATATATAATGTTTTTATTTATAAATATTATATGTACTGTTATACACGTCATATATTTATTAACATAAATACCAAAATAATTAAATGTCATAAATTTTTAATGTAAAATATATATAAGTTGTACAATGTATAATACTAACATTTTTGACACTAAAATAGGATTTCATTAAAATTTTAGTTCAATAATCAGAAATTAAAACCAAACTAAACCTATCAAATTACCATTGAATTAAGTTTGAAAATTTACATTCAATTTAGCCATTTAGAAATGTGTTAAAAGGGAAATGTTGGGAAAATTTTTTAAAACTATTATATGGTATTCAAACCTTTAGCATAATTCAAATAAAGTTGATCAAGATCACTTCATCAAGTGGTTGGTATCTAAACATTGGGATGTTATATTGACCTTGAGTAATGGAGAATATTAAAGAATGGTTTGAAATATTCATCCAGATGCATTATTATTGCTTTGCGATACCTACATTCCACAATCACTTCATTCCAAATTATATCTTGTGTTTTGTCCTAATCTCCCATGAAATACATTTGATCTTCAGTTGTATGTTTCACAGTTTGATTATATGTTGGTGGTGGTAATGATGTTTAAGTTGACCATCAAGTATCACTTCAATTGATGGAGTGATAACTTAATTAAATTTTTGATAATCCAAAACTGGAATATGAAAAATTTAATTACAACTTTTAATAATATAAAATATAAACCAGTGGGTTAATGTTTAAATTATTGATAAAAAATGTTTATATCATAGTAAATACCTTCATATTTATTATTTTAAAAATTAATTCAGATAAACGATCAACTTGTTAGATGGTTCTTTGGTTTGATAGATGATTTATAGTAGTCCAATTTATCTTTACCAGTTATTATTTCTATACTAATCTTGCTGGAAATTGATATCTATTTTTAAATTGACGTAAACAATTATTAAACAATGTATTAAGCCCAATATTTTATATATGCTACTATATCGTACATATATAATACCTGTTGATTCACAGGAGTTACTTTTGGATCGCAGAACAATTGAAGTAGTAGATTTTGTGAGATCCATTGCTGTTGATTGAAGATGATTATTGCATATATTTGTATTCATATTGTATTCAGAATATGTTGAATTTAAGATTTCTGACATCAAATTATTATTTGAAGTAATAGTATGAATGGGAACTTGAACTTGTGGAATAGAAGTGAAAACATTACTAAATGGTTTAATAGTTATTGGGGCTTTGGAGATATTATCATGACTGGGTATTCCATGATTACATTGGTAGTTGAGTTTTGGTAGTTTTGGTAACTGCTGCTTTGTTTTTTTCAATGAATTTGGCAATTTGACATCCTCGAAAGGATGAATAAATTGAATTGTACGATTTACTACTACAGACCTTAATGACGCCTTCCTAGCTGAAACAAACCATAACTGTGTATAGTTTAACATATAACACCGTTTTTAACTGAACTAAATTTTTATACCTGAAAGGTCAGCCGCCGAAGTTTGAATGTTTTTAACTCTCTGTTGTTGCTTCGCCTTGTCTCTTCTTTCTCGTTCTTGCATATCTCTATCTCTTTGTAGCCTGTCTTCTTCCATTTTCATTCTATCTACTATATTTGGTGTCATGACTAATGGCGATTGCAGATGATGAAGTCCGTAAAGTGCTGAAGGATGAGGACTACTATGTGGATGATATGGAGAAGGAGGGAATAACGGTACTCCACATCTTTCAAGGTACATTTGTTCTTCGATTCTAATGTGATATGAAAAATATAAATTTACAAGTATATACAACTTAAATTAAAGTATAAACTAAAACTTACCTAAAGGCATGTTGAAAATGTGGAGAATAAAGATTTGCAGGATGATAAGGTGAGTATGTGGTAGGATCAACTGTAAAGTGAGAAGGAGCAGATATTGATGTAGGGACCATAGTTCTTTGTTCATCAGGCTTATAAGGTTGAAATCCACTGCGAGGCTCAGTATTCAAATTAGTCTGTTTTGATTTCTTGAAATATATATATATATAGATTATTAATTTTTAAATTCACTAGATGGCATACATTAATATTTTTTTCATATTTACATTATCTGATTGTGATTTATTACAGGTTGGAAGTGTGATTCGACTTTTTAAAGGTTCTTGTAAGTGTCTATCTTGAGATTCAATTCCTTCTTTGTCTGCACAATTAAAATCAATTAAAAATATTTATATGTTTTGAACTTTTATTTATTAACTTACCATTTGAATGAGTAGAAGGTGGGCCTGCCTGTTTAGCTAAATTTCTTAGAGCAGCAGCAAATGATCGACCACCAGGAGATGGTGGTGGTGGAGCTTGACTAATAAGATTTGGCATTAAAGTATGTTTTGAACCAGAACTTGTTGGTTGTGGTTTAATTAAACCTGAAAAAAATTATTCTATGTTATTTTATGTGTTGTTTAATATACATTTTTATACATTAATAATAATTAAAATATTTAAGTTATTTTAAATTAATTATTAATATATTATAATTGTTTATAACAGGTATTGTAAGTTTCTAGAATTTCTGTTAACTAAATCACTAAATTATATAATCACTTGGTCAAAGTGACTCGCAATAATATAACAATGAAACTTCGGTAAAATTATTAAAGTTTAACACAAAATATTGATAGCATAGTGATAATTACGCAATAAAAAATTGATATCAAATACATTTTAAAAAAATCTCAGACTTAAAATCACGTTTAAAATATAATAATTATTTTAATTTAATATAATACAGATATCATTAATCATAATGATCTAACCAAATAACTTCTTACGTGTAAATGGTAAGCAAGAAACATCATTATTTTAATATTCTAAAAATTCTATCATTAAAAGTATTATGGTATTTTACAGTTTTACAAAATAATTATAAACCTAGTTTATGAGATGTATTCAATAAATTACTCAGATTAAAATTATTCCAAAAAAAGACATTAAATGTTACCAGAGATATTATACCAAAATAAACTATAGATAATTTTTCAATATTTTAGTATAAATTAAAGGTGCTATCTCAAACCAATCATTGACAGCATGCGTTTGAAGTTGGACGTTTTCTATAAAACGACGATTTTATTATGGATAATATTATGGAACAAGGCGCGTATATTAATAACATTTTGCTTCAAAATTGGTAAAAGTACTTTTGACTCGATAAAGTTAGTTTTTGAAGGAATGCTTTTTTTAAGTCATATAATTTTTGACTGGTACCAACGTTTCAAAAAAGTCAAATCTCCATTGACGATGATCAACGACATGAACAAACAATACAATTGCTTTTGTTCAAGAAAAAATTAGAAATGATTGACGATTAACTGTCAGAGAAGTAGCTATTGATGTTGACATATCAATGTTTGTATTTGTCATTCAATTTTAACCAATAATTTGGAAATGTGAGGAGGCAAGATGTATGGAAATCGAAGTCATGGATTTTGCATCATGACAATGCGTCAACATATTTGGCACTATTTGTACGCGAATTTTTGGCATCTAAAAATATACCAGTGGTACCACACCCACCATATTTACTCGACTTGGCTTCTTGCGGATTTCTCTTTGTTTCCGAGACTAAAATCTATCCTAAAAGGACAGCGATTTGAGGAAGTTAATGAAACTATTCGTAATGTGACGGAAAAACTCAGGCTATAACTTCAATTTTATACTGAAATACTGGAAATTATCTTTAGTTTATTTTGATATAAAAATATCTCCGGTAACATTTAACATTTTTTTGGAATAATTTTAATCTGGGTATTTTTCAAACACACCTCGTATACTTAAATATAACTAACATTTTATCGATTAGCGACGACACCTAATGGAAGCTTCAAGAAAAGGAAACTCGGCCTTTCAAATGATCGAGGCGGGTAAAGATAGGGTTGACAAAATTTTTAAATTAATAGTGGGGGATAGGAGTAAAGAACGAGGACTCGCAATTGGCGGCATCATCTTACAAGTTGGTTTTTAAAGACGCATATTGTACTTAGTCTAAAACAGAATGTGGACGTAAGCTACCCTTTTGTTTCAAGCTACTTGCATGTATGGATGCATATATATAGAGCACGACCATATGGGGTTTCAAGTGAAGTATTATTCACCCTCATACCACTTGCTTTCATAGTTACAAATGAAAAAAAAATATCAACATAGACGTTATTAATTATTACGTTCGACGTTAATATTAGAGTACGTATTTTGTGGCATGTATGAGTCATGACACGAAATTCAGGAACCCTCTTTATATACGTTATTTATAAAGGGATGATTATCACACTCGAAGGGCGACGCGGCGATGTGGTTGTTTACGTTTGACTCTACGCATCTGCAGGGATTTACCACCCCTTTCAAATGAGTATAAACGAGACCGATTCCTTGACAAGATGCGTATCTCCAATCGTACGAATATTTTTCAAAATTTATTTTCACCATTAATTTACATGGAATTCACAATACAACCGTTTGATTTAGAAATACGTACACGTGGGATAAATCACGATTTGTATTTTAATATAATCCAATAGAGTTAATATGGTAAAACGCTATATCCATCATTCACTTTCGTATTTTTTTAGCAAGTTGAACAATTAAATGAATTTATTATATTTTAATGTATTAATTACTATTATATTATTAGTATAATATTACGATGAATTAAAATTTCTATCGTCATAGTACCAATAATACTTATACACTTTATTTCATTGATTATATTATATATTTGTAATTTTGGTATACATTTTCTAGCGTACATTATCGAAAAAACAACGCATCGATTTTCATGGTATATCCTAAAATGGTTTCCAAAAATTATATCGGAATTAATTATTAAGGTACCGGGAGATATTTGAACAATTAAACTTGATTAGTGACTACTATGTGACGATTTTTTCACGAGTGTACACAATATAAATATGAAAACAAAATATACAGGAAAGAATAAAAAACCTTAATATATCAAGGTACAATTATTGTCGATAAAAACGTGTAATTATAATCATAAAAGAGATGATTGACAATAATTTCATGAAATCTCTGTCAAAATGAGAATGACAAGAATACTTTTTACTAGACGACTTTAGAAAAATCAAAGCGATTTGCGATTAGAATACTAGCGTAATCGAAGATGCTAAGACCTCGGACTATAGTGGTAATAAGTTATCTTAAGAAAACGGAAGGTGGTAACACCCCTATTCGTTCTGTTTATTTAACAAGTAATATACAACAAAACTTTATAATATACAACTTAATTTGTCGTGTTTATGTTGAATTTAGAATTTAAATACTTATTATCAAATTTGAAAAAGAGAATATTTTCAAAGGATTGGCATATTTTTTTGTAAAAAATTATTTACATGGAATTGACGGGTATTTAAAAAATAAAAGCTTAAAATGTCGTTATTTCTTCGTTAGCCATTATTTCACAAAAGAGACGTGTCGTTGTTCAAAAATATTTGCTTTAAATTTAGTAATAACTGATCGAACTTTTGTGTTCAACTCTAACGCAACAGTTTATAAATTGCATAACGTGATTTCACCACGTTCGATGGACAAATAAATACCACACGCAGGTGTGATATACGTCCTCTGAAAGGTGTTATAGTGTAACAAATTTTTTAACAAATCGGACGACGAATAAAACAATATTACCTTGGTAGTATACGATACCGTGAGACTGACGCGGCATAGAATCTAACGATGGTTCATAACTGCCGACCAGAGGAGGCATAGCATTACTATTGGGGCATAAGTCGTTATGAAGAACGCGGTCCGAAGGGACACCATTCGGCAGTGGAGTGTAGTGATTAAAACGCATCGGGACGCAATTACTATATATATATAAACATATAATGTAATATCGTCGATAATTTTTAAAATTTTAATTTATACAGACGAGCACGAAGTCTTGATAAACTATGTCGTTTTTTAACGTTACATAAGCGAAACACATGCACTCAAAGCGCGAGCATTTGGTTAACTGACGACAATGGGGGATGCTCGCACACGATGACGAGGGAATAGGGAAAGAATTATGTATATAGCGCGGAGCGTATAAAATAAAAAAACAACGCGGGTTTAGGCCACTGAGGGTATGAAAACATCTTCTCACCACACCCTTAAACGACACAGATGTCCCACGAACGAAAAAGGGGTATATAATTGAATAACGATAATATTATACCTAAGTTAAAAAAACGCAAGAATATCTTTCGAAATCAATGTGTATATATGAAAACAGCCTAAAATATAGATATACACACATGTTTGACGATTAATTTAATAATATTTGAGAAAACGTAGTTGATATAATATTTACAATTCAAATGTAAATGTAAAACGGAAGTTCAATATTATGTGTATATCATAATTTATAATAGTTATGGTGGTTCTTAAAATAGTATTGATTCATTTATGTAACATTAATAGTCAAAATACAGATTATGATATTTATATACAACTAATTTGACAAAAAAAACTGTCAATTATGGTTATATAATTTACTTAATTTTGTTTATACATGTAATAACATGCAAAGTTCTTTAAAGTAAAATAGCCTTTTATATTATTTTTAAAATGTTACTAAATTAGATCGTCCCTATTATTTCAAAATAATAATCTTTAAAAATAAATCTAAATCTATTCTTTAAAAATATTCCTTACAAAACCTGAAACCATCGGTTATTCAACATAGAAAAGGGGATATTTTAAAAACTAGAAAAACTCGAATATAAATAAAATATTCACCTTTTAAAGATTAAAGGTCACAACTGGACAGTGACCAACTAGTTTTTAAAAAAAAATAAACCAGTTTGTATGAATACAGTATTGAAATTAGCCTAATGCGACAAAATTAAATAGAGATTATTACAGAACTTATAAAAATATAAAATTTATCATACCGGACACTATAAAAGTAAAAACGAATTACTTAATTTATATACGATCTAGAAAGATTAATTGATAGATGATTAATAACATGTGTATTATTCTTAATAAATAATATATGAAATCATAAATATTTATTTAAGTTTTAAAACCCTACAGATTTATTTGAATAATGTAAATCATTGTCAAATTTTACTTTAAACGTAATGACAATAAATATACATTAATACATAATAATTTTGGCCATTAAAAATGTAGAAAGAAAATGTAATATTAAAGATTTAAAATTTTTTTTATTAACGTTTAATTTTATTTTGTATATTGAAATATTTATTTCAAAATTTTAACTAAAACACTGATACATAAAAAATGACCTTCATGGTACTAACATTTAACATAAAAGCAATTAGTTTTTATTTAAACAAACTAAGTAAATTAAAAAATATAGTAATTTAATTATTTACATACCTGAATCTGTTTTAGAGTTGTATTGATTAGAATTTAACATAGAACGTTTTGTACTATCAACAGTTTGTTGTTGCTTAATATTTTTTCGTGGAACTCTATTTGTCTGATTAACCTATAAAGATTTTCAAAAATTAAAATAATTGAATAAAATATTTAAATATTCAATAAAGTACCAGAAAAATCGAAGAATTAATATTCTTATTAAATTAAATTGTATATAATAATCAGCTATGAAAAAAATGTAAGATAAATAAAGCAATTGTTTAAAACAATTTTTGTCTTTAAAATCAAATACTCTAACTTAAGTGAATCTTTAAAAATAATTTGTAAACTAATTTAATTAACTAAATGCTATATGTCGATTCATAAACGAGCTTTCTTTTAAATCATTTATTTGTATATATTGTCAAGAGATAAGATCTACCTCAAATAGTAAATTATAATTGAATTTAAAACCTTTTATAAAAGTCAAGTACCTGTGCTTTATCAACTGTCATATTCTGTGGTACACGTTGACTATAACTGTCTTCTTGTTTTACTATTTTAACTGTATTAGTATTTTGAATACTTTGTTTATCTAATGGCATACCAAAACGTTCATATTCAATAGCTTGTATATGTATAGTTTCATAACATTCTACACAGACAACTGCAAATTCTCCATTTTCTAATAATAATGCTTGATCAATTTGACGATGATAACGTAGAAACGGATAGTCCTAAAATTAATGATTAAGTTAAAGATTAAACAAAATAATGGTAATAATTAAATTGTATGTAAATTACATTAACTGCGAGCGATCGAATATGTCGACGTCCAATTCGTTGTGTACACACATAACACACATATTCTTTATGATTATAACTTCTTTCATGTTGTTGAATAGGTATGGTACTTGATTCATAATCTCGCCATTGGGCAACATACGCGTGGTAACAGAATGTACATACTAATGCAGATCCATCTTCGCGTAATTGCTCTGCATTTTGTGTAGTTTCGTGTTTTAGAAGATATGGAAAATATGGTGCATTTCGACCCTAGTAATACGTCATTGTTAATAAACAATATTGTCATACAATTTTTGTTAAAGAAAAATTACTTGTGGACGGCTGTATAAAACTCTGGCATAAGTTAGATCTGAATGATAGTTGCATAAGAAACAATATATTGACGAAATATCATTTCGACTAGATATTTGTTGTGTATTATAACCGTTAACATTCAAACTAGGAACGTTATACCTATACAAATTTTAAATTTAAATAAATTATAAGAAAATAAAATTTTTTTTATTATACCTTCTATGTTCTAATGGGACCCTGTTGGCTTCCATAGAATTCCATTGGACAGATAGTTGTTGAACGCATTTGGAACATGCTAAAACTCTACCTTGGGACTCGACACAATAATTTTCTGATGATCTAAATTATAATAAATAAAAAACAATTGCAAATTTTGTTATAAAAAAAATGATTTATTTCGTTATATTTTATTCTTTAGTTATCCCGAATACATTTTTAAAAGACTATTAAATTAATATTGAAAAATAAAGCTTAATTTAAACTCGTGAATTTAACGTTATTATATTTATTAAAATTGAGAATATTTAAAATATATAACTATCATCTATGAGTCAGTGGTCTTTTTTCTTTTAATAAAAGAAAAAAGAAACATCATCATATAAGCAAATACAAATAAAGTACTATTCGTCATATTATGTACATACTATTTAAAATAAAACTCCAAGACTTTGTATTTAACATTACTCAATTTTACCTTGACAGTTGTTTAAGACATGGAAAATGCATAGAATGTGAATTCATGCCTTCTGCATTTGTACATAACCATTCTAATTGTGAACGATGTTGCATTTCATAGCAAACATAACAGCGAAAGTTGTTACCACTCATGATACGTACTGGTCCTCCATTACCGGATATATCAGTATTAACCTATAAATTAATATTTGTAAACTTACAATACATTAATAAATTAATAATTTAATTTTTAAATTATTTACGTTAAGAGCACTTCGGTGTGCTTCAGATGGTGTAGAAGTTTGCGATTTATTTGGTTTAGTTATATCATAAGGACGAAAACGGATATCAGGCGATTTAATTGATTGAAGAGATGGAGAAGGTGATGGAACAACTGGTAAATCCATTAACATAGTAACTTGATGTTTTTGGGGTACAGATTTAAAACAAACAGCACAAACCTAAAAACAGTTTCAATAACATTTATATTAATGTAAGAAGAATGTAATAAGTTTACTTAACCCAAATACATACTTGAACAGTGCCGTGAGAAGATATAGGAAGAGCACCAGGAGGGGTTTTTATTTTTGTCAATGATGGATAATATGGTTCTCGAATATTATTTGGGTAACAATACAATGTCCTTTAAATACAAATATATAATATTAATTTTATCAATAATTGATAATAATTTAACAAATTCCAAAATTAAAACAATTTATCAATCATTTACCTCATAGAAGATGAAGGATATTCTAGTGAACAAGTAAAACAAATAAATGTAGAAGTATCAATAGAAGGAATTAATCGTTTACGCAAGATGTAATTCCTTTCTCCGTGTGGAATGCCTTTTGATGTATACACCTATCAAAAGGAATTATTTAATCAAATGATAATATTAATTATTTAAAAAATAAAATTATGTACTTCGTTTTATATAAAATAATTATATTTAAATCTCTTTTAATGACCTCGATAAAAATAGTTCATAAAATTATCTTCTATTCCTACCTGCCATTGATTTAATAAATGAGCATGACAAGCAGAACATGTCTGTACACGTCCTGTACTATCCATTGGCCTAGAACGAGGTGGTCTAGGATGAAGCATAAGGCTAGGGAAAAAAGGATGGTCTGTTTGGGTTTGGTTAATAGCAGTTGGTGGTTTGGCTGATACGTGGGATAAAGAACCACGACGAAATTCTTCTCCACATACATAACATACTTCAGTTGAAGAATTCTTATCGGGCATAGATAAATCTAAAATATCTGTACCACTACTACTACTATAACTTCCTGTAAGAAAAATAAAATCAAAAAATTATATATTTAAAACTAAAAAAATATCTTATTTACCTGGATTAGAATGAGGTGTACTTGTAGCATTAATTAAATTTGAACCATTTTGTTGCGCTATGTGATCAGATGATGTTGAAATTGATGTAAGGGGAATTCTAGCACCTCGACTATCTTCTCCAGTAATTTGAGACATTGCAGATGACATAATTGTATCTTTATGACTAGATTGAAAAATATATCAATTAATAAAATTAATTTATTGTTTAAATTTATAATTATATTATAATAATGATATAATAATAATGAATAATAATAACCTATTAGTATAGTCGATACTAAGGCCTAACAGTTGACATGCATATTCCCCTTGTGTAGAAAGATCAGCACCGGTAAATGGACCATTATCACAGCGTTTTAACCAATAGACCCGTTGTCTAGCTGGAACATTTTCTCTTTCATATCGATCCCATTGACCGATTAAGAGTGAATAGCACAAATAACAACTAGTTACCTAAATAAGAAATGAAATATTGAAATACATAAATTGTATTTAATAATATATAAAATTATACTCGCGAAACATTATTATAAAAAAGTTATAATAATCTGACTATAAGAACTTTGATGCTCTATTCTATTTCAAATGAATTAATGACTATGGTATTAAGTTAGTTAAATTAGTAATTTCTATTTTATTTATTTTATGATCATATATAGTAATTTGTAATTAACTCATTTAATAATTTCATGTAATAATTTATAAAGGTTCCGTATTATAAGAAAAATATTGAATATAGATAACATGGTAAACATTATTCATTTTATTTCAAAATCTTAAAATTAATATATTTATTTTATATAGTTGTGTTAAATTGTTTTGTTCTTAGAGCTACGAAAATAATAAGATACAAAAAATATAAATAGCCGAGGTTTTGGAATACACAACATGTATAGACGTTTTGTTTAATCACAAATTGTTTGGTTATCTACTTATTTTTAACAAAAATAAATTTTACGACTACCATTTTAAAACCAATCATAAGTATTGGGAAGAAGGTACCATATATCAATTTCATCACTTCCTATAATTATACTATTGTAGTTTTATGATAAACTTAAAAACAATATAGATAATTTAAATCTATATTTGATAAAAATAAAATAATTATTTATCAATTTATTACTGAAGTATGTATTAATTAATATTTTAATTTGATAAAATATATTAATAATTCCGGTTTATTAATTGTTTGTAAATAGTAAAGGGTTTGGCTACTTTCTATTTTTATTTACACCTATATAAATATAATAATTATTGCTTTTGTTTTGTATTTTTAATTTTTCTAAGGTATAGCTTTTCTAAAACAACATAATAAATAGGTCGAAAAAAATATTAATAATAAAACTGTTACCAAATACACTTCATTCAAATTAAGTTAATTATTATAAATAGACATGCTTAATATTTAAAATTTTAATAAACGCTAATTTTTATTTATTGGTAATTTGGTTTTGGGAAAAAAAGATTTCATATTAAACATACTAAACAACAATAATTATAAATATTTAGATATATAATTTTAATAGTATCGAATATAACTAAATAGTTTAAATAATTGTAAACTCACACGAAATATTTAACTTCGTCATTTTCATCTTATATTTACGTTGGTATTAAATTAAACCTTATAACAGCATAATACCTAGCTTATATTACCTCTTTGTCAAAGATAAAAGAATATTTTCAATAAAGAATATCTAATTACTTCCAAAAAATAAACACCAACAACGATATTAATACTTTTTGCTGATTATCTTACTTTAAGATAACATTATTAATGATGATAAACGAAAATAGTCATCGTATCATATTGTTAACGTTAATTTTAAACGAACAACCGCTAAATATATATAGACCAATAAACAAATTAACACTATGTACATACTGCACTATCCTGTTTGGCATTCAACGGTTGCCTGTAGCCTTGTGGCGGTTCGTGCATTTCCAAAAAAGGAAAGTGTGGTAAGCTATCTGATGGTGGACCATTTGAAGGTGGCCGTACTCGCAACCAATACTGTTCAGGATGTCCGGAATTACCGCAAACATAGCAAACGTTGTGCAACATGGTGGATGGCTCTTGTTTTGGATACATGCCATCGTCAGTGCGGGCAGTCTCTTGGGCCATCACACCACTGCTATAATACATAACATGGAAAACATATATGGTCTGTTTATTCATAAACGCGAAAAAATTGATTGACATGGAAACGAATGGGTATGGATGGAACCCAAAGGATATTAGGTGGGTAAATAAGGTATCTATCAAGTAGGATGGTTTTTATGGACAGATGTTACCAGCTTATGTGTGGCATATACATTTTTTCCGCTGGTGCTGAACGCGTACATATACACGCACACGCCCGCACATACACGGTTACTGTCGTCACGAGATTTACGACGGTATGAAGAGAAAATAACGGAATAAAAAAAAATTAAAAAAATAGGGCGTACACTGCGCGTTTGAAAGGTTATCCCGGCTGGGGGACGGTCGTTGCTGAATGGACACGTCGTCGAACGGGAAAAACGTTTTTCGTTTTTAGGCGAGTACTTACGTGTGAAAGTGTGTACGCGATGCACGGAGTATATTGTCTTTTATTCAAAGGGTCTTTTTTCGCAATCCGGTTATCATGTTGGTTCGTCGTCTACCGTCGTGGTTATCACGGCCAAGGGACGTTTATCGTGTCCATCATAAGTATCGTCGTCGTCGAGGAGGAGGAACGAACGAACGACCGACGGCAGCAGCAGTAGCAGCAGCAGCAGCGACAGCGACAGCGGCGGTAGCGGTGGCAGTGGCGGTGACGGTGACGACGACGGCGGCGGCGGCGGCAGCGATCACCGTTCGTTCGTGTCGTGTCGCCGCGCGCAGCGACCTTTGAGCAAAGCGAATAATAACTACCGTCCTGGACGTTTTAACGTGTCAGTTGGTCGCTTTTTTTCGTCTACTCCTCGGAGCAGAGAGCTCGGAACACCGTGATATAATATGTGGGTATGGTGTTATTATTTTAAATACGAGACTTTTGCTAGAAAAGAAAAAAAAAAATACAAACTTTTTTCTTCCATGAGCCATCACTTTTTCTCTTTCTTTTTTTTACCATTGTGTGGTGGTGTCCGTATGATCACGGTATCTCGTGAACGTCGTTCCACATAGTATTATTGTTATTATTGTTGTAAGTGTTATGGGCACGACCGTGCCAAGCGAAGAAAAGGGGAAAAAAGACGTGATTACGATTTTGATTATTATTAGTCGTCAGGTCTTATGTTTTTCGCCGTTATTCGGCCATTACGAAAATATACGCGAACGTTACGCGTTGGTTTTTTTTTGTCCGGTCCGTGTGCTAATGAGTAGGAATAGGGGGGGACTGACAAAACTCGACAATTTCTTTCCCAAAACGGCGCAAACATTAGCGAACGATATTATACGCGGGGAGGTAGTTCATTAGATCACTGGCGGTGGTGGTGGTGGTATTGGTGTTATGTAGGCGGCGAAATGGGTACTCCCACAGTATTATACGTATATTGTATTGACAATGCGGATGGGATCTTGTCCATTATACACTGTCTTAGGTACACTATACATACGAATGTACGTTACCAGTAAATTCCACTGACATTTCTTGATAATAGATTTTACGGTCGGATTTAAACTCTCGCCGACATTTTACCTGCCCAAATTCTTCTCAATTCTCTCGCCGTTGGTGATGATTTCACACATTTCGTATGCACCTACGTGTACAAAACTTCACATATATATGTTTGGTTAGATTTAACGTTACTGGCGACAAATAAATTAAGGGAGGTATTTGTTTTTTGCTGTACAATTATAATTATGTATCGAGTAAATTACTTATTAGTTTACGTAAACGGTTCAAATTGGCGTAATTTTTATTTCTTCGATATCAAGTTAACCGTTTATAAGTATATTGGCAAATTAACAACAACGCGAACTACACGATGTACGTCGTATGATGGAAATACAGATATTTAGAAAATTAGGTAAATAACAAAATGATAATAAGTTTTTTCGTAATATTTTGAAATTCAATTTGACATAGCGATATTAGAAATCTCGTTTTTTATCGATGTTTGTATATATTTTCAACGGGGAACATTCCAAAAAAAGACGTCTTAGCTCCTTGAGAACGTTTGTCGGGACAAAAAAACAGGCTTTTAAAAAATGGTAGTTTCCCCTATAATACACCACGTCTGGCAATCCTACACTGGCGTAGTTGTATTTCTTTTATTGCAGTCCACTTATCTATACTTATATTTAGCTATCTACGATTTTCGACCATTTTATCTGGACGATACCGTGCGGTTGTAATTGTGGAAATTATACGTAAATATCATTGACTTGCTTGTCATCCTAAATGTTCACTTTAAACGTTAAAAAAATGTCGTCGTTACCAATTTTTAAAAAAGATTTTGCTATCGTTAGAAAAACATACAATATATATATTTATTAATTATTTGTTTTTCATATCGAGAATAGGTGAATCTTCATTTGCGAAATGTGTTTAATACATTATTCTGACTTTTAAATAAATATACAAAATCATTTTCAGATCGATTACAATTTTTCAACTCGACTTTTCAAATGACCTAATTTTCATTAAACCATGAATGAACATTTATTATTAAATAGGCGATTCCGAACAAGTTGACTCTCATTTTAGGTTTAATTAAACACGAGAAAACCATGCATTTGAGAAAAATCCTTGGAGTTTTTGATCGTATAAATACGTTGTTTATGATCGAAGTTTGGAATATATAATAATAATAATATATTCGTATTGTGTAGTTTTTGATGTCGTTTAGCATTTGTTTATTTAGCGATTAAAAATAATATGATAATACTGTAAGTATATATATATATAAATAAATAAATTGATTATATAGTGTACATTTTGAGCGAAAAAAACCACATATTTTTTAAATTAAAAATATAACTATAGATATATGTACAAGGTATTATAATTTATCGAATTTTTAAAAAATTTTTATGGTGTATTGATCTCGTACGAATAACCAAGCTGTGGCCCATATTTATATATATATTACTAAACGTCTCGGTATTCGTCTGATACAGTAGTAATGGCCGGTTGTTGCAGACTTACACATTTTAATAATATATAGTCCGGGTCAGTACTCGTGGTTTCGTACAATGGTATTCGCGCGCACACACACACACACACACACACACACACACACACACACACACACACACACACACACACACACACACACATATATATATATATATATATAGTATTTGTACGCGCATAACCTATTATTCCCTATTATTTCACTCCGTGACGAAAAGTCATCAGTTTCGTGAAATTTTTACATTTTTTACAATTATTTACATCATGCGAATTACTTGTAAATTTCATCGAATTGAATTGACCGACGGTTGCAACGAAATTTAATGTGACCCGCTGAGTTAAAATAATTTAGATTCCGATAATCCTATTTACAGTGGTTAGATCGATTAAGTTCACTTTGCGTAAAATCGAAATATACTGTCGTTGAGTTGAGTTCTATAAAGACAATATTTATTATACGCAATACAAGTGAAGATATCGAATGAATACTTTAACGGGACGTACGTACGAAGGACAAAAATATATTATGCAGGTAATTATAAAAATAATTAATTTTGACTTGATTAATCACGGGACAGCGAAGCCTAAATTCCAGAATTTAAGTTCAACGATTGTGTGCGATTATATTGCAGTATCGAAAGTAAACAACAGAGGGACCTTCAAATCCCGGAAACGTAATTTATTTTATCTTGGAACAATAACAAAAAACAGACGGAATTCAATAATACAAATTAACGTTTTTCACTCATAATAGAGTTACAATTACTATTTTTGGAAATAATTTAGGACGCGTAAAATAAACATTTTATCGATTATTAT
Source organism: Geopemphigus sp. TES_GeoC_2020 (assembly GCA_025469175.1). Taxonomy (NCBI): domain Eukaryota; kingdom Metazoa; phylum Arthropoda; class Insecta; order Hemiptera; family Aphididae; genus Geopemphigus; species Geopemphigus sp. TES_GeoC_2020. The sequence continues at coordinate 132,876 of JAIPRN010000061.1, forward strand.
GAAAGTACACATTTATTTTCTGCGAAAAATATTAGCATGTATGAAGTTTAATAATTTAGTTTATTTATTAACGTTTTACATTCGTATATTCAACTTATTTACAATTCAATTAGTTTGAATTAAAAAAAATGTATATATATATATATATATATATATATATACATCTGTGTGTGTCTTTTGTCTATATTAAAAGAATTTATACACAAGGCGTTAACGAGTTAAAAGTTTAAATTTTGTTAAATTTGTTTGTTAATTATATACAAATAGATATCAAACTTAAATTGAATCGATAGATATAGGTAACATCGACAAATACAAATGTTTATATTGTTCGGTAATATGAATACGGTGGACGACGAATAGGTGAGATTTTTGAATTAATGTTTCGCTCGACTTATATATTTTTATATAACGACTCGAAATGTTTCTAGAAGTAGTCGCTTTAGTTTTTAGCACTAAGCGTGTATAATTAATAATTTAATTCGCTTATAAATTATGTGGACAACGACTACATAAATCGCGTTAAACATTTTCAGCTATTATATATGTGGCACAAACACGTTAAATTTAGGTTTTAAAAATGTTGGCTCGAACGAGATATATTATTATTATTATTTAGGACTGGCATCTTTGAGTCTTTCCAACGAACGTAACGTGTCGTGTGTGTTCGATAAATCGATTCAATATATATACGGCGTTACTAGAATTTGGAAGTCACGCGCTACCCTCGTTTCTTGGTAACAAAAATTATTCATCTCGACTTATGGTAATCCGTATAAGCAGTATAGATTTCAGATACATATGTTTATCGTTATAAGCGTTTACGCGCACGTGCTTTCAATAAACAAATATAACCATTATTCAAATTTCTATGATTTCGAATATTGCCAATAATCAGTCGTATGTATACACTCTTACTTATATAAGCGCTTTTTGTATTTGAGCAGAAATAACTGGCCAGTCGAATTATTTTAAGATGGGAGAGGTAAGTGTGACGCTAAAAATACACGCTACGAGCAAAGTGGTCACTATATATATGTTTACTAATTATCTATGTGCGCAAAAAATGTCCAAAATCACGATCATAATGGTTATCCAAATACAGTCACAAAAGTGAAGCGGGTCATGTTTAAAAAAATGTGTTTACTGCATTAACGCTGGTAAAAAAAGGTTATTTATTCATCTTCAAATCGCGTGTAATATGTGAAAAAAACACCCGAAATAGTTCGAGGTTATTTAATTCAGTCGAATATACTGAACAGTAAATATTTTACTGTTTAATTCGCGTATGTGTTTCTAGAAACGCTTAAGTATCATGCACGATGCACGTACACAATGATCAATTGACAGAATTGTATAATTTGAAACGTTACACCTGTTATATTTCCCGCATTTTATTTTCCTACAAAAAAACGCTTTAATTGTTATCACGTGTCAGCTCCTATAAGTATATATATATATATATATATATATATATAAGTATGGTGTATTATACACGTGCCAAAACACAGACACGTGCCTCCTTTTAGACTTGTGAACGAAAAACCCTCGGTGACATTTCCTAATCCGTATGCCGACGACGAAGTTTTAACGCGACGTACGTATTATTGATTGGTGTGTTTTCCTATATATATATATATATATATATAGGTAATTGTGACTGCAACAAAGTTTTAATTAATCCGTTTGAGTCAATAGTGTACGTAGTTATTTACGAACGTTCCTAAGTATATTGAATATTAGCGTGTATTATTATTGCACATGACTTATTATTCCAATACAATGCGCGGATTGCTTTGATTTAAAAGGAGTTCGTTCTTACCTAGTACCACCCCCCATGAAAAAATGGTAAACTATAGATTTTATATCGGTACAAAAATTAATCGTATACATAGTCACCTTACAAATTCGTATCGAAATAAAGACGCGAACGAATAAACTCTCGCGATTAAATATTTAAAATAGATTCGTAAAAAATATTTGTGAAAAGTAAATTAAACACTTAAACGATAGAACAAAAAATGATCGCTTGTCCCTACATTGTGTTAAGGCTTTTTACAATTATTATAATACACGATTAAATGGTATTTTACGCTCGTTTAAATTTTAAGCGCAACTACGAACTATTTCAAATATTTCTTGAATACTTTATGCCAAAAGTATTCAATTTCCGAATACATTTACACAAATATCTTACACAATATTTCCTACAACCGTTATCATAACGACCGTAAACGTTATAGTCTATCGGTTAATATGCCCGCGAAATGAAATTTCTCGCTCCCAGTGACTGTTAGATTTTAAAAACACGTTGTCGAGAACAAAATATAGAGTTACAATAATGCCGTTCCTATTCCTTTAAAAAATAACGAAATTTGTTTTCGTTTTGTTTGCTCTCAAACCACGAAATGAATTCCAATGACAACAATGCTGGGTTGAGTGTGTCTACCGTTTGCGGTGGCGGATTTAAACAATTTTCCGACCACTACGTAGAATACTTTTTTTCAGTCTACAGACAATACTTCACCTTGGCCCCGCATCGTTTATCATTTAAAAATGTACATACAAATATATATTTACGTATTTTATAATGTTGTAAACGTCAATCCAACGTACATATAACGCGTACAGACCAAGGCTTCAGCCATCATTTGATCTTTAGCCAAGTACATCTTCGAGGGCTAATGCCGTCGTCACCCTCCGTCTCGTTCATCACTATTTGTCATATCCCTCTTTCTCCCGGTCTGGTACGGTACGCCGTTCGATCGTTGGTCACGGATGCCGCGGGTGTCCGCTTTCAAAGCTCTTTCGTCAGCCCCTTTGTGACTCTAAGAATCGTTTCCGTCGTCGTGAAAAAGGCCAACATTCCTTTACTTGAGACATGAGGAATAAATTCACAACTCCTAAACGACCAATAGATAGGCGAATGTTGGTTTTTGTAAACGTTTCCACGAGTAAATTCCGTCAATCAATTCCGTCGCGAGGTATGAACTCGTGTAAAAACGATAATTTCCAATGAAACAATTCGATTTGACTTTTTGAAGCGCTCTGCGTTGGCCTTTTGCGCACTACAGAACGGCCGTGGATACAATAGTGGTATTCATCGCTGTAGTAATAATAAACGTGTAATTATAAGTCGTAAAACACATTATTTTTTCGTCATAATCCGGGTAGTATTTACTACGATCATTGGATATCCGGGTTGTGGTAAAATCATTCATCATTCCATGGGCTTTGGAAACGAAATATACGCTATCGTACGTATTGTGAAGAAAGATAATTAGTGCGAGAAGATATGTTACAATATTGATTGGTCGTTTAACGTATCTATCTGTTTAGTTCTATAGGTAAATAAATATTCCACGACTCGATGATAGAATTTAATGGAAGTACGCGTAACGTACGGTTAGGGCTTATTTATGAGTGGCTTCAACCCTCCCTTGTCGCCAACATTTCGAGAACATTTTTAAAATAAGTATATATATATATTTGTTTTTTTTGAATCGAAAACAAGGAATAAGAAACCGCCGTAACCATTACTTCCTCACTAAATATACGTGCACGTTTAGGGTTTATATCGAACGTTTCGTATCAGCAATAGTCGTTACGAAAATGTCGACACATTTTACGTTTTTTGTATCGTGTATGATTATTTATGTTTTGCGGTACCGGTCTTATTTCAAATTTCGTAAAAATAGTAAAGACGGCGATTTAAAATTATTAATTAATTAAATTAATTACCTAAATATCGTGTCTAATAGCGTACGAGTGTTGGAGAGGTTTTATCAATTTTCGAAGTTTAGTTTTGGGTCAGAAATAACTCGCCGACTCTTCTACTTCTCGTCAACAAATTTTTAAACACGTATCCGACGTACGTATGACACGGGTGTATTATAACGTAAAATGATACGTACGAATCTGTGTAACCGGTGATCGAATAAAAATGAATAGCGAAAAAGCGAAGTTACAGTTTATGTAGAAGAAAATAAAAATAAAGAAAATCGACACAATCGTCGGAACGTTAAGAATTACGCGTTGCGTTACGATCTGCTGTACGTCGTAGGACAAGTAGTTCGAAATGTATGGGCGCGTGCTCTGCGTGTGATGTAATCTAACGGTTACTTTATAGACCACGGAACGCGTATACACAAATAACGACCGATAGATGGCGCTTCGGTAAAAAACCATTCGAAAATAATTCGACCGCGGTAGTGAATAGCTAATTCTCTCGAGCGGGTTTTCGATACCCGTTTCGCTATAACGAATAAATAATAAAATAACGTTTCGGAACGTCGAATTACTCAAAACACTCGTTGTTTTAGACATTGAGGTCGTTTTGACAGTGACGCGGCCGCATTGCGATATATTAAATAACGTTTGTTATTGATAACCATCAAACACCCGAGTTCATTTTGAAAATACGTTCGTATCGTGTTTACTGCGTTTAATTCGGCCCGATCGTCGGATAGTAAACAATTATCGCGTGTAATTATTACTAGGTTCGAAATTTTTATTTTTTGTTTATACAGAAATTGATCAATTCTTAAATATTCGTATAATTATATACAATTTATGTAAGTACGTGTTTCTATTGTTATATTCAGTTATATTCACTTTAGGTTATTTATAATACATGTTGGTTTGTGGAAATAAAAACTAGGTTATGTATTTAAATAATATCCAATAGCGAATAGTAGTAAAAATGTATATATATATATATATATATATATATATATACGTCAAAGGAATCCTTTGTGTGCCTATATATACTTATAGGCGCGTATTTTGATATAAACAATTTTTTATTCAATTAACCTTGCGTAGTATTATAATATACGCCTCAGAGTAAAAATTTTAAGACTGACTTTTGGCATCGACCAAGGGCGTTTATAGAATTATATTTAAAGGGGAGACACATCACTTTAGTATAGGCGCGAATATATATATATATACATTGTTATAACGTACAAATTATTTTTTTTCTTTGCCTTCACGACAATTGTCGACACATTAATTATATAAACCGTGGAAAAATTATTGATTCTAAATATCCGTAAAATTATTAAAAACAATATAATATATACAATTTTATGTTACGATATAGCTTATAAATATAAATACTAAACTTTATAGATATTTTAAGCTATATAGTATTTATTACGATTACGATTTTATATATCGTTATATATGACGACGAATAATTATATATTAAATAAAAACAATCTTATTATTTTTTAAGATAATCATTATATATATATATATATATATACGCATTTATTATTGGTTTCCTTAAATATTTTTATTTTACATATATCTATTGTTAATTATAATATACGTTTACGTACCTATCTATTTATTTGCTTGCATATATATATATAATATTTTTCTAATTACTTATTATTTTGATTTTGATTTTAAATAAACGTTTTTAGCATATATATATAACTTTAATTTTAATATGATTAAAAATGTACGTAGGAATAATATGTACGCCATATATAAAATATTACTGATTTTAAGTAGATAGTTACTTTTTGTGATACAAAGTTTACACGATCGTATTTAATTGGTATTAAGTAATCTGTCCCTTATATACTATTAATTATTTATTCGTAAATTTAAATATGCGCTGCAAACGAATTCATGATTTTGTATGATATCGATGTAAAAAACAAATTATCGAAATATATTTGGTTACAATAATGTAGAAAAAAACGACAAAAATAGGAATTTTTAGTTTACAGTAGGGCATAGCTGAGTTACAGGCTGCAAACATAACGTTAATTTAATTAAAATACACGTAAACTAATCGATAATCGTGTGTAATATAATGAAACCCCATAAGGATCGGAATATTATTTGCTCCTTTAACATTCAATAACGTCGTTTAGTTTTCGTTTTCGTTACGCGATATAACAATAACGATGCAGCTAGGTAAGATCAATGATTTTACAATATATAATATAAAGACGCGATAAAATCCTTAGAAAATCGATTTTCAAACTTCAAATGTAAAATTGCTGCGAATAGTGTTTTGAAATTATTGAAATTATTCATCGATCTATATGGTAAGTAATTTGATGATTGACTGTCACGACATTCATAATTTGCGTACATCATATGTGTAATGTATTATGATTAGGGAAGTTACGAATTTTTGAGTAGTGTATTTTTGGATTTTGAGAATTTTACATTTGGATTCGCCGTATTTTTTATTTTCAAAATCTTATTTGCTAAGATTGTTGATACGGAATTTAAAAATACGTTCTTTAGGATTTTGTCCAGCTGAGGTTGTAAAAGACGCACATAATTGAGTTGATTATCGTGTTTTAAACAATAGGCTAATTTTACGGTTAAAATAATTATTGATAAACGAAGATAATATCGTTACTTGTATGTATTTGTGTATTAGACAGGGTTGCTAAATTCGGCGCTTACGTGTACGAAGACGGCACAAAATATATCGGGGACTGGAACGATCGCGGTCAGAAACACGGTTTGGGTCACGTGCAATTGAAAGATAACACTCGTTACGAGGGAGGATTCAGCAACGGACTTTGTTCGGGTCTTGGAGTTTTACACTATCCGGACGGAGCGAGGTATGACCTAAATAGAATACAATGTAAACGACAGTGCACATTAATTATGCGAACATACTATGTACGGCGTAACGCAGATACGAAGGAGAATTCATGGAAGGATGGTTTCATGGTGTCGGAATGTTTTGGAGGGCTGATGGAATGAAATATGAAGGCCAGTTTAGAGGTGGTCGTATCTGGGGACAAGGTAATAGTCGTACGGTCGCCCGAATTGGCGTTACGATTAAATTAATCCAACCCGATAAAACCTCTCTAAAAATTTGTCTAATTACAATACGAATGCGAAATATATGTATATATATAAATTAACAATTTTTTTTAGGTTTGATAACTTTTAAAGACGGAACTCATGGACTTCCTAGACACGAGGGTTTTTTCAAAGACTGTAAATTGGTACAAAAAAAAAAATGTTCTGGGATTGTTCTTGATGCACAACGAGCAGCGTTGATGGCGAGAATACAAGCCGAACAAACTTGATTTCATAATTAAGAAATATATTACTTATTATTATTCGCATTGATTGCACATATATTATGACTTAAAAACTGCTCGAGAAATTTTGATAAAAATGTTCGAATCTTATGATTTTAGGAACGAGTTAGTACTTAATATATATATATATATATATATATATATATATTAGGCACTAACTCGTTCCTATATATGTATATATACATGCATAATAAAAGGTTTGTAAGTCTCGCAGAAAAAAAGTTTAGAGGGAAAGAGAGGGATCAATATTATATGAATAATTAGGAAACGTATAAAGAAGTTGGAACAAATTAAACTGGAATTTTTGAATATTATATTCACTTAATAAGACAAATATCGGTGATGGATTACGTTATTTCTAATTTCGAGATCCATAGACTATGAATAACGCGATTCCTGTTTAAATTTTTCGGAAATAAATAAAAATTTCAATAGCTCTTTGATCCGTTTTGAAAATGGCAATAACATGCATTCTTACAGTGATTAATATGCGTTGTATTTGATACTCGATCGCTTTATTTCAAATAACACTTTTTTGTATGATCAAAAATACAATTATTTAAACAAATATTTAATATTAGTAAAAGCACCCGGATGATTAAATAATAAAACGTCATGAACGTATTCGATTATATTTATTGGTATCCTTGTAATTGATATATTAAGATCTTTGTTAGAAAGATAAATAGAATAATCTCGTAAATTGTATAGTGCTATTTTGTTTTTTTTATAAAATAAACACTTAGAAATCTTAAATCAATAATTTTTAACCTTTCATAAAATATAAAAATACGAATACAATATATATATATATGTGTGTTTGTATGCATATATCATATATAGCTAATCGTTTAATTTACTTTATTGTTGGCTAAGTCGCAATAATAGTAAAATTGCAAAATTACATTTTTATTTAATTAATATTTATTTACAATATACATGTGTAATTGAAATAAACGATAACAATAAGTTAACATCTAACTTATAATTATTTAATAATATATAAGAATATGTCTTATTTCCTGTATATTTCATCATTCAAGTAAAATAATCTTTTATCTCGAAATGTTTTAAAAACTCGACGATTTCAATATAATGACGTAAGATGTGTTTAGTTTATAAAGTATTATTATTATTATTAAAGTCCGTTCACACTAAAAATTGCGTTGATGCGCGGAAAAAATCAATTATTTTGCGTTTTATAATAAAATACATAATTATTTTTTTATAGGTATATATTGTCGTATGATGTTAAGTTTAACATTTTTTAAACTCAATATTTGTATTATAAAAAAATATGTCAATATCAATGATGGTCGAATTTATAAATTAATTTTTCTCATATATATTTATTTGGAAAATAACTACTTGGTTATATTCGTAGTATTTATGTACGTCTAAAAAACTTCTATTATACCGAAATACTGTACACTCAGTGTGTACTTATGCAAATGGTGTCCATTTGATTTGTATACACGAATTTGGAATAAACTCACGGTGAGCCATAATTATTATCAAGACTGATGGACATTAACGAGTACAAAGTTAATTTCAACGATGTTACTTAAGACGTTTAATATTTCAAAAACCTTAAGTTTTAATTTAGTAAGCTATAATTATTTGTTTGATCCTAACGTATTAACTTTAAACGGACTTTGATACAAGGATGCAACTTAAATAAAGATGTCACACAATAGTGTTTAAATTTACTTTTTTTTTTTTATTATTTTATTAAAGCTACATACATATAGTATATTACAGCTTAACTGTAATTTAGTTAATTTACTTAAATTAACAATAATGAAACATTAAATACAATGAAATAGCGTTTATTGTGCGTTACGTAAACAATAATAGCACATTGAAAGATTTCGTAAGACGCTGGAAGATTTTGTTTCATTTTTCTCACAAATATTTCCCCGAACGTTAAATAGGCACTTGTAAAATATAAATGTCCAATGTTTAAACGAAAAACAAACGCATAAGTTAACTCAACAGGTTTCAAAAAGCGCAAAATTATATGTCGGCCAACCTTGACTTTTTTATACTACGCGCATTACTCGTATAAATAAACTGTTTTTGTATACTAACTACGGACATACACGTTATAACGTATTTTGGATCGTATTCGTTTCTAACCTAGTGAACTTGACCTTGCAATACTATATACATTGTATACATATATATATATATATATAGAGCACATCCCACGATATATAATGTGTAGTCATATTGCATTACACCGATAATACATAAATAAAATCATATACTTAAAGTGCGGTGTAATTGTCGTTACATATGTAACTTACGTACGTATATAAACAATTATCGTTAGATAAATTGGGTGATCCGGATATTTAGGTTTTTTCGTATTGTTATTGAGTAAATGTGTATGGGTATATATAATTTCGCAGTATAAGAAGCAAAAAACGTGGACTTATAGTTTTTAAAAACCAATTGATCCACTAATTTTACTTGGAATTATATCGTTTTACCAATTAATTATCGTTAATCACTAATCGTATTTTCGATGTCGTTTCGTGCGAACATGACCTATTTATTATCTATGAATTATTTAATAAAGAACGTAATTGTTACGGACTTTTCACAATTTATATTGCCGGCGAACAATACGTGTATAGCGTTATGTAAGCGAATATGTCACTTAAAAGAAGTCATTATTCTTTTTTAATATTCGTTTTATATACAGCTCGCGTACCGAATGTAAGCGTAAAAGTGAATCGTAATTAAATTCATCGAGTTCCGAAAATTGTATGTTGTTTTAATATTAACAGTATTATTGATAAAATTGTTTCTAAAGTACTATATATTTTGTAATTATTTATGGCGTATTTTAAAAAAAATTTTTTGGGGGATATTTTCACGTAAAATTTTAAGGTTTTATTTTATTCGTAATTTTCAAGAGCGTATTTTGACGATTTTCAACGTATGTTAACGTCATATTTTAACGTCTCGTTGACCCGCAAATTAAATACGTATTTTCTTTTGCGTTCACGCGATTTCTAAATTACAAAAACTCTAGCGCTATATCGGAAAACGAGGTTTTTGATTATTTTTCCGTGTGTTAAGTCAAATACACACGTTTGAACTTGTGTACAATTCGTATTCGATTATTCTATTAATTATATGACGTACGTATTATTTTCGTAAAAAGTAAATGATTAGATACTTGTACACTTACGCCGCAGTGAATATATTTAGTTGGTACCTATCTCTACTAATTTATAATCTTTATAATACTACTTGTATATATATATATTTTTTTTTTTTTAAATTTTATTTCAAGTACTTACTAAGACGTGTCAATACGAAAATATAAAATACGTATATAGGCTTACACGTTCATATACATTTCCAATTCATGGATTTTTATCGTTATTTTTAAAAGCTTTACATATATACGCATACATCATGGTACGACCATGTACATATATATATATATACGTGTCTGTAAAACACACAAAAAGCGAAGATTAAATTTGGAGTGTTATTAATGAAGAATAACGTAAATACATTAGAACGATATACATAAAACGATACGAGTCACGTATGTATATATTCAGTTAAAACTTAAATCGATATAAATATCAAACGCCTATATAACGACAGCATATATATATATATATATATATATATATATAGGTGTTTACTATGCGATAAAAATAAAAAAAACACATTCACGCATGTATATATAATATAGATTATGTAAACTGAATAGATTATATTTATATATATACGGAAAAATTAACATAATAATTATTATAAACGCGTATAATATAGTTTTTTTTCTAATATTACGTTAAAACACGCGCGTTTTTAAATATTATTATCGATAATAATTTTTCGTATACATTAGACGGTTGCTTATATATATATATATATATATATATATTTTTTTTTTTATTAGAAATTAAACAAGCGTCTTGCCGTACGTAGATAATCGCCTTGATAATGATTTAGAAGCGCACGTAGATATGTAATACACCGCCTACAATAAACAGCCGACCGATTTTACACGACGGTTTTATTTACCATACAGCCGCGGCGGCACCTACAAATATTATGTACAACCGCTGTTTTAGTATCGGGAAGTTATATTCGCAAATACTAGTTTATATAATGTATACATAATGTTATTCGACTTTTATAGGTACATAATTGCTGGTTGGCGCGTCTATGATAAAAAAAAATAAAACGCAACTAGGTTTGTTCGAGTATATCTGTTAGTTAACCGGGCTCCGCCGTTTTACGTTGCTATTATTATTAGGGTTCGGATTTGTGTACGGGTTGAAAATATAACTAAAAAAATATGACGCCATAATGCGCGTGAACGAAAGGAACGAAACACTTCCGAAATATTCTATTGAAAATTAGCAAAATTATGCAATAATACGAGATGAATCTCATAATACACTCTTACGCGAACGTTTTTTTTTATAACCTAAAAAGGTACCACCGTAACAATAAGTTCGTGGCTCGTTCGCAATAATCCTTTTTAAGGCCCCTTGAATTACGTTGATATATTCCAACTTGGGCAAAATACATTACCGAAGTAAGGAATGTGTATTGATTTTAGATCAATACACGAGTTTTAGTCGTATTGTCTGTGAATACATTTTGGTAATAGTGCCTTTTATCCATTCTTGTTTGTATATCCATTTTTCGTTAGAATTTTTTACGAAGAAAAAATAATTTTAAACTGACACACGGCTTGGTCAGACTCTAAATCTATAGACACCAAACTGTTACGGTACAACTACGAACCTACCAACATATCGACAAAACTAAATTAGTGTTAGTTTTAAATTTGTCTTTTGATGAGAATATCGATGTGAAAATCGATACGCATTACGAATACATTTTTTATTAAAACGACGGAGTTTGCGAAAATACGAATTTAAAAAAAATTGTGAAGTGTAGACGTAATAAAATTGACCCGTTGTCTTAGATCTATTATCATTTCATGGAGTTTGTGGCTTTACCTAAAATATTCCGTTAAATTTTCGCCGTATTCCGCAAATATGATATTCGGTTATTTATAACGTAGAAAAAAATCACTCTCACGCTGCAGGTGCAACGTTTTAATTAGCGACGTTACCAAAATGTTTAATATGATTTTTAATAAAACTTATAATACGTTTGAAAATTAGGTTGAACACACTACAGTTTATCGAATAATGCTAAGTATTTCGAATCAATTTATACGTATCGATAATATAGAAAAGTGTCCAGGAGTTTGGAAATTTACGCTCCAAAACCCTTTTCCTAGTTGCGTCTCTATTTGTCGTTCTCGTTTCTGTTCGCCAATCAGAATATATCGACTAATTAATTATAAACAATAATATAAACGTATCATAAAACAATAATAATACGTGTTGCAATTATTGGCGGACCTTACTACGCGTATATATATATATATATATATATATATATATTCATTTGATTTATAGGTACACACATACACACACATATATTTACAATATCAAGGTCACCTTGACCTAGTCTTGATTAACAAGAAACAGCTGACAATTTTATATTATTATATTATGATCACGTGCGTAGTCCGCCGACAGGCGACAATTCAGTGTAACCGTTTATTATGAATTGCGTTGAGTATCGCGTTGGCGTTGCATCTTTATTTTTATTTATATTTATGACTGCATCGAGTGTAAAAACGGTATCGTTTCGCCAAATTGATTACGATATTCCAAACCGAAATTCATTCAATAATTATATACGTTGCGATAAGACGCGTATTACTGGCATCGAAAACATATTTTCGGAAAGCATACGATGTCGTCGTTTGAAAATACTTCGTCAATTATTCGACGAGTGGATTTTGAAGTGATCGAAAATTACGCGCAATTTTAATAAAATAAACGAGTAGAACGTAACCGTTTTATGCTCGAAATCTATTACATTCCAAACAAAACCTTAAAAAACGTTCGAGTTGTGGTCTCTATAATTTTAAAATTTAAAATTTGGTATAGTTCCAAAATATTGCGCGTTATTTAAGTACGGCAGAAAATACCTTTAAACCTTAATATTTATTCGTTAGTTAGATCCGTTAAATAATTTATCGAACCGTTTGGGTGGCGTAAATAATTTATCGCGAAAATGTATCGGTGTGAAACATTATAAACAGTTTACGAGCAAAATCAACGATAATAACTGGAAACGACATTTGAAAATACATATATTTTATAAGTACGAAGTACGAGAACCATGACTCGTGAATCGTAACATTGAACTTGTAAGTTTATTAGAGATTACTACAAAGGCGACGGTTAGATTCTTTCGTCAATTGCGAGGTTATCAATTATTACGAACAATAAACGTGACTCAGAAATGAAAAGACGTTTTAAAAATGTTGTCGCCCGCTAAATGATTTGGTTTCGATTTTCCGACGGACCGTCGAAAATGTTGAAGCCAATAATTAACTGGAATTACGCGTAAAAAATTTACATCACGATAGTTTGGAATTAAAACAAACTACAGGTACAGCGACGCTACGACAAGAGATTATATAACGAATGGCTAATGCAGTGACTGGCCGAAACGTTAGAGACCGGTAACCGATACTTTGGAAGTTCAATAAACCTAACGAGCGCGTAGAATTGTGTATTCATTCGCGAGCGCGTCGCCGGTTTCTGTAAATTGTCTGTAATGAACGCGCACGCGACATTCCCGGGGACGTCGATAACGTACGATTAATATTCGGGGACCGAACACACGGTTATCGACGAAACTGTACGGACGTGTGAATATATATATATATATTACTTGGCGACGTACGTCGTACGGACGTACTTGCGCAGGTGTCGCCAACGATGATAAAACCGTAATATATCTTGTAACGTCTACGGCGGGATATGACGCGTACGGGCGGATAAAAGAAGAAAAATACAAATTTAAGATTCGCTCCCCTTCCTCTGGCCAATTGCGCACGACGCACTTAAAACTATACGCGTCCGCGCGCACGTTGACACCAAGGTCGATCCGCTGCACCAGGAAGTGAATGCAGTTGAAAATGCATTGCGAGGCAATTATACGCGTGTGTGTGTGTGTGTTTTGCGTGTTTGCGTGTGCGATGTGTATTCGTATACCGCGGCGTGTACGACGGACGGAGGCCCTCTATATTCCGGGAGAGGAACTCGCGCTCGTGGGGGGGAGGAGAGGGGAACGCCGCGTGTTCGCGCGCACAGGAAATCGCGCGAAACGGTCCGCTCTGTATACAATATATATATATATAATAATGCGTTGATAAAAATCGCTCTTGGTCAAGGACAAAAATGCATATACGGTGATAAAAAAAAAAAAAATGAAATAAACGTCGGCGGCCGGGCAGTGAGTAGGAGGACACCCCGCCGCGGCGGACCGAATACGTAGCAGTAATTGCGCGCGCCACGTAGTGTTGTCGGCCGTCGTCGACGTTCGCGTGTTTTTACCGGCGAATCGTCCCGCACGTTAACGTTAACGCGGTCGATATCGACTATACACGGTTAATCGTTTCAGCGATCGGCGGCGGCGATGTGCTTTCGATCCGAAGCGTTAACGTCGTGTTCGAGTCGAACATTTTTCTTCGGTTCTGTTTAACCGGATTTGAAACCACGTCGATCATCCGTGGATAATAATACGAACGATCAATAATTCGAAATGGTTTACATTCGCCAACGAATAACGGATAAAATTGCCGAGAAATATCGGCGGCGACGGTGGTTTACTGGTGGGTGGGTGGGGGGAGAAGGGACAAATCTCGCACTCGTCTATAGGTTAACGTTTCGTAACGATACTCGGATCGGAAAACGAGATTCGATAATGTTGTAAATAATAATAATAACGATAACACGTGTACGCGCGTTATACCGAGCTAAACGATACGTTATAATCGGGTAACGACGAGACCGAATAATCGTAAAACCGAAAAAAAATCGTATAGGCTGTCGTCCGTTCGATGTATATATTCGTTTCGAAGAGCGTTTTTCTATTTCTTACGTTATAAATATAATTCGTCTCTGACGCGCTGCCAGTGGGACAATTGCCAACTGCATTCGTACGATTCAGCTTTATGTAAATTAATTGTACGCGTTATTATTATTATAATAAAATCGAACATAAATTATACGGAGCACGTACTTTGGGGTTAATATTATCGATTAATACGATCGAGAAATAATAGCCGACGATAATAATAACGATAAATCGCCTTTCACTTAGTTGAGACGGCGACGAACGCGCGACGGATCCATTAAAACACGATTTGTGCATACGAAGTCGTCGTCATTAGAATCGTTTTACCATTTTCGGTTTCTACTTTTCAACGGTTCCCTTCCCGTTATCGTTTAAATTAACGCCCGTAATGCGTGCTATCGCTTCCAGTTGTATGGTGCGCGCTAGTATTTATCTCGTATCGCGTGCACGGACCAAACCGCGCACTCTGTATGATGGTGTAGGTTTTTTTCTCTTTGAAATTTGTACGCTGCACTTTGACTATTATTATCGTTGCGTTCTATGCGCGCGCCGACCTTGGCCTTCCTTTCCAACGACAGTCTTTGCCAACTTTTGTAATAACTGCCAACCGCGTACAATATAACGTTGCCACGTTGCCAATACAACTTCACGTATAGTAGCAGTGGTCGACTTTTGAGATCGCGATTTAATAATAATACGCGACGAAAATTCGAACGCGCGATGGTTTTAGGTCCCGGGGCGATAAACGTCGCGAATAAATAAAACGAATAAAAACGGCCGATACGAAACGTTTCGAAAAATAATTGTCGCGGCGATTGCAATTCGAATTTCCTAGCGATTATTGGACAACGCGGAGAACAAATCGAAAAGAAAAAAATACCAGCGATAATTCGCTTTAATAACGATACGTTTTATACAATTACGTTTAATAACCAACCGACGTTAAACGTTTAGTTCGTCGTTAAGTCATTTTTTCGTTACCTATATCTCGGGCGGTACATCGACGGCGTATATATGACGAACTTTTTCTACAAATCTATTCGATCACGATCGTTACACTCATTTCTAACGCCGTATCGAATACAGCCATTTCGGCGAGTGACATTAACCCAAAAGCGTATCGTTCTAACGTTTTTTTTTTTTTTGTTTTCGATAAATGTTCCATACTCGTCGACCCAGTGTGTCCGATGCCTGTACGAAACGAGTCGTATGGATCGTACACGTAGCGCGTACCCTTCCGTTAATATTATCGATTATTATATATATATATATACGAAAGCACGAAGTTTTAGAAATAATTTTTTTCCCCCGATCAGGAACTATTATTGCTGCCGAATAATACGAGTCCAATAACCGCGCTATGCACAAAACGTTTTCTAAGTGTCCGCTCGCGATATTGTCCCGTAGCCGATTAAAATTTAATGACCAAAATCTTTGCGGTACGACGATACGACGGTGTGTGATTATCGCCGGACATTCGTGAAATCGGAACGTACAAGATTGTATTGTATCGCGATTAAACTGGATCTTTCGTTCTTCACGTTGCTCATAGTTCACGCGTGCGTAATCGATAAAACGTGCACATTATTCCGATCGAATCTTCTCTACGCGTCGCCGCCGCGCTCAATACCGCGACAATTTACTACTCACAGGCACATTGCAGTTCGTCGTATTATTATTAATCGACGGTGCCAAACGCGCGTCGTTGGTTTTTCGTAAGCGCCGTATACGTTCGGTCTCATCCCGATATTTTCATTCGAACGACCGCGTAATATTTCTACAGAGCCGATGACGTTTAAAAAACAACTCAAAGTATACGATAAACTATTTTGCACGCGTGGGTTTGCCGAAGAGTCAATAATAGTGGTCAATCTCGACTTCGCGTATATACTCGGTGCCGTGTATCATAACCAGTTTAAATAGTTAAAACGATTGGCTGCGAGTAGTGGACGTCAGATTCAAAGCGTGTTACTTAGACGGAAATTGTAGAGTTGCGTTGTTATTTTGAACGTGAACGCGACGAAAAATGATTTGGAACTACGATTCAAATCGTTTTCACGCATTTGGAAACAGGCGTCGGAAAATGTATTTTCAAATTTATATTAAACGTTCGGCTCTCGAATATCAAAATTATCCGCGTAATTTTTTTAATTTTAATAAAAAACAATCGTTATTTTATACGAACATCTTCCACCTAAAATTTGAACTTGTAACGCTGAAAACAAAATAATATTTGCTTCAAGCCTTCGGTCTTGAAAAGTATAAAATAGTATTGATTTTTAAATTCAAAAAGAGTTCCTGAAATCGTTGACATTTTCAAAATGCTAACGTTCAGCTCAAAATTGATTTTCTTCCTCTTCGCCTCTTGTTCTTTTTCGGCAGTTTTCGCTCAATAAAAAAACTACCGGGAAAATCGGAAAACGTACAAAGCACCGATTACATCGAATTTAACAGAAAAACTATATCGTCGTAATACTAATTAATCGATAGTATAAATAAATTCGTTTCGTTCGGAAACCAAAATTTTATAATTGTTTTATCTTGATTTGTTTGTGAGTTTTTTACGCATACACACACACACGCACATAAATTTCCGTTATACGCATAAACGTTGTTAATACGCGCAAAAAATTATTAATGTTTAAATAAATTAACAAACACGTATTACGATATATTATTGCACTTCACATATAACTACAGAAACGAGATAATATTTTATATATTATTACGCATCTACAATTTATTTAATATGGGATGTACGCGCGTAGCAACATTCTTATATAAAATCGGTTCTACAACATTTAAGTATACGCGAGTTTAATTTAAAAAGAAAAACGCGTAGAAACCGCTCGGACGGTGACGACGACAGTTTGTTTTTAATATATGCGACTCCTAGTTAAACTTGTGTGTGAATCCACATGACTACGTTCGATAGTTTTATTTAGCATTTTCCGAAACGATAGGCACGTGAGCTATAGACGTGCTTAGAGTCATACCCTCGGGAAGGGCGCTAATTTTCTTTTATACTTTTAACATTTCGATTGGGAAACTCGGTCTCTTTTCTCACGATTTTGTTGGTTTCGTTTTTATTATGGCGAGATGTTTCTTCGTTTGATATAAAAAATTAATTCGATTAATTTCGATACGTCCATAGTTATGGACGTAATTTTCGACGACTTACGTTTTAATCGAGTGGGTTATATTTCTTTCAATATTTATAA